>SNQJ01S0054347.1:0-36907 GCA_010110895.2 Picea sitchensis | reverse complement strand
CCAACTTCAAAACCCTCTTTTACATTCTAAAAACAACCATAACCAACCCACTTTAGAACCTCCACAAGAGGAAAAAAAATTAATTTGGTAGTCTAAGTTACAATGTTGGGGATAGGGATCCATATAACTCTCCAACATCATTATTTATTTGAAACTTAGAAATTTGTGAATTAGGGTGCCAAAATCATCCCAATCAAGAATTCCTATACCATAAGGCAGGGATACACCCATGAAGGGTCAAAGGTCGAGGTCCACTTGTTCTATGTGTGCCTCCTTGGGTCACCCAACCCTTGGAAAGCATCCAACCTATGATCAATTTTTGAGGCCGAAAATATAAATGTTGTTCTTGATGGAGGTAGCTTAGTAGCCAAAATTTAGGATTTATCTACCCAAGGTGGCGGTTTTGGGCTGCAATCACACCCCAATTAGATTTTGAATGACTGTTGGGAAATATTTCCAATACTTCTGGGATATGCCCCCTTCACCCCTCATTATAACTAATTGTTCGTCCCTTCACTAAGTTTATCCTCAAGTGGGTTGTGGTCCCACTATAAAGAGATGTTTTGGAGGTCCAATGCTATTTGAGAGGAAGGGCGTTACGTCGGATAGCAAATGTACATTTGATTTTTATTTCCCCGTGAGGAGTTACAAAATCTCAAACCACTTTTTGCATTTGTCTTGATGTATGCATTTTCATCACTTGAAGTACATGCAATTTTATAAATACATTGTTTAAAGTAATTTGAAAGTAGATTTTTCTACCATTCCTCACCACCACTTACACACATTCACTTCTAAGCTAGAATCATAGGGGAGCCACAATATCCCCACCGTTCCATACACTTGAGAAATTTACCTTTGATTTTAGGCGGTTTTCCAAGATTCACTAAGACATCAACAATACCATAACACACGCCAATTAGTGACATAGTACTAGGCATAGGATTACTAGGAGTAACTTTTCTTGGAACCAACATCCTGGGAACTTACCAAACAAACCCTCCACCACAAGGATGTGAAGCCCAAACTTTTCCACAAAGTACAAGTTCCCAAGGAACCACTTCCTCCCATAACATGGTAGGAACCACTCCTATAATGCCCTTTTTAGCTTCACTCAATATCCATGATCTAACTAAATTGACGAATGATCCCATATTACATGACCCCACTTGGCTGAATATGCCCAAAAAACTACCTTCAGACATCCCTAAGTTTGAATAGAAATTCGGGGAGGACCCTGCCAACCATGTCATGTCCTTCTACTTGTGGTGTTATTCCAATAGCATAATGGAAGATTGCATTTGTATACAGTTATTTCATAGAACCCTCACTGGCACAACAACCAAATGGTATGTGGATGAAAATTTCAGAACCCACCCAACATTCAAATCATTAGCCAAAGCATTCCTGTCATTTTTTCAACTTCCTATTTGTCATGATACTGGGTTTGAAATCTTGTCATAATGCAAGAAAAATACCACTACATTAATTTCAAACCATATTCACAAGTGGCGTAGATGTCACAACCTTTGTAAAGTGGTCACTACCCCACAATGAAGGTTAGATTGGTTCCTTCGATCACTTGTTCCCACCCTTGCTAAATATGTGGCCACAACCCTCCCCCAAATTAAAGATGAAGCTATCACTAAGGCTCAATAGTTTGACCTCATATACTCCCAATATGGGTACCTATACATTGTCCTTCCATATGATCCTCATATTTTCCCCTTTGGTCAAGACAAACCAAGAACATTATATGTTGTTGATGGGTCGATTAGCTCCATGGCTCATACTCAACCACACACACATTCAATACCCACATATGGGACCAACCCATACTTTCAACCATATGGTGGAGTTTCATATTACCCTCCCCCACCCCCCACACCACCATTCATGGCACCTCCTCTTTCCCCTATGGGTACCCAATTACCCACATCCCTTCCCCAACTAGTTCCTATCCTACAGTGGGTCCCTCAACCAACAACATCTTATCCACCTAGTAACAATGGAGAGGCCTCCACTTATTACAACCTATATGGATCCCCCTAGGGTAACCCATACTATCCTTTCTCCGTTCCAACACAATTTGTCGCACCCCCACATGGACAACACCATGCAGGGGTCAATTTCATCCAACCTTCCCCTCTTCAATAGGTTCAAACTTTTGAACAATTGAATACGACCAATACACCTCACCAACCCAAAAATAACATAAAGAAAGGAAAGAGTAGGAAATAAGGACAAGGAGGGACCCTCGCCAAAAAAAAAAAAAAATTCCCAAGAAGGAGGAAACCAATGCCGACCCAACCCAAACCCCCAAGGGGCCACTAATAATGTTCAACCCCGACAAGGGCGACATAACAACCTTCAAACCAATTACTCCTGTGCATTATGTGCAGAATATGGCCATTACACTCACCATTTCCCCCAAATATTTGATTTCAAACAGATGAAGGATGCCATGAATCCCCAATGAGCTCCCAACCCTCAAGGTCCACCTCAAGTACCACCCGCTTATATACCACCACCACCACCGGGGGTGTTACCAAAACCTATCCCACATCAAGGCGTCATTAATACTAAACCAAAGGGTGTTCAACTCCCACAGCCACAAGAGTGGTTCCCTCCACCTGAAAAAACCCATCCAGGGAACACCACCAACTGCAGTATCCTCTTCACTTTGGAAGAGGAAATCCTCTTACAGACTCACAATTTCCAATGTGGTACATCCCCTGATCCATTACCCACCACTTCGGATGCTCCCCAACCACCAACTGGACAACCATTTATGATCCCTTGTTCTAACATTGAAGCCATCTCCCACATGCCTCATGCACCTTTGTGCAGAAATGTACACAACCCTCATGCTAGGGCCGCTCATAGATACAGTCTTATTGACGAACTCTCTCAATCACCCGCTACAATTTCATTTATGGAAGTACTTCAAACATGCCCTTGCTAATGAAAGACATTACTTTCACAACTAGGGGCAGTAGACTGAGAAGACACCTGTCTAATCACATTTGACTTAGACAGAGAAGACCCGCGACTTACATCGTTAGTTGCATTCTAGATTCTTGTTAAAATCCAAAATATCATGGTCCATTTTTGCATCATAGATGAAGGAGTATCCACATGCATCATGTCCAAATCAGTTTGGAAACAAATTGGTTCAATTGAGTTGATCCCCTCCACCATCACACTTCGAGCTTATGATGGTCGCCCATCCCAACTGGAAGGCTTGTATCAAAACATCTTGGTCAAGTTAGGGGAAAAAATGAATCTCATAGACATCAAAGTCATTGATGCCCAATTGGATTATAATATCCTCTTCGAACGAAGCTACATGTATGCCATGTAGGTTGTAGCTTCATCGGTCTTTCATACCATGCTCTTCCCCCACAATGGGAAAATTTGTCACCATCGATCAATTGACCCACCATGAACCCAACTGATTAGGACACATTGATAAAATACTACCAGTGATCCTCTCTAGTGTCGACTTAGTCCCAATGATAGATGTCGAATTAGGGATATTTCAGGACCCATATTTGATTGGTACATACCAAGGCTACCCCCCCCCCCAATATGGACACTGTGTGTACCATCATGATTGATTGGGTTGAGGTACCTAACCTCTCAACTAGTGAGATCTCACTAGACATCACTAGCCCCCCACACTTCTATATGAACACCCCACACAAACTCCTCAGGAAGGAACATCAGAGAACTCACCACCCACAGGTCAAATCCCCATTTGGCAGACGATTCCCCAGGCCATCACCCAATTTCCCTTCTTTTAACCTCCCCTTGGAGTAACAACATGCCAAGTTGTTGCTACCCTCACTTTACCTAACATGGTCATTTCCATCCTTGTATGGTATCTAGAACCACCAACTATAGTACTAGGTTTATCCCTTCCACCAAAATCTGCGGCCCCATTACGGCACTCAGTGTCTCACCCAACCACTCACCCAATCGATCCCATATTTGGAAGTAATATTAACACTATAGGAACATGGGGAACGACCACCAATGAATGAGGAAAACATAAAAATAAGGAACCCTCCCTCCCTTCCCCACCCCGCATACCACCTCCATATGCTTTGTGTAACACTGTTGGACACCCTACCAATCTCTGCCCCACTTTACCTGATTTACAAAATATCATTCCAAAACCCATAATTCCACTACTACTACCCAGGCTAGTAGCACTACTGGCCTCCCCAGAACCTTCCTCCTCCAAACCTCCCAGTTTGAGAACCAAGCATGCCTACACCATTTGTTCTCAATATGACCATTATACGCAACACTTCCCAGCGCTCCCTCAGTTTCGGGACACTTTAGTAGTAATACGCCAAACCACATTACCTAAGTCATCCCAAACCATCTCATTAGTACAAAGCATTACTAACATTCTATATATATCTACATTAGTGAACGAGCACATGCGATGACCGTGTGTGCTATGCTATCAGATGTACCATTACACATACCGTTGTCCACTCATCATCGAGGGATGCTATAATATCCCCAAGGACGAGCCCTGTTGTAATCATCTTATGAATTGTAATCATGTTATGAATTGTAAATCATGTTTTGCAGGCTGGTGAGTCAAGTATTGATAAGCTGGTGGGCTTATGTGTTTATTAAGCCAGAGAACCTAAGTGTTAAGGCTAGGAGCCTGATTTTGTATATGTAATTTTTCAAATCATTGATGTAATATATAAACATCATTGCGTGCCAACTGACCATGAAGAAAGAGTGATGGGGGACTAAGCTTCCATAGAATGGGTAAGGGAGAGGGGCTAAGCTTAAGGGCTTAAGTCCTTGAATAATAATTTATTATTATTCCAAAGTGGTGTGAAAGGAAATTTAATCCAAGAAGTGAGTTGTGATGGGGGTTCGTCCTCCATTCGACCATCCATTGTATGTCCTGTTGTGCATCTGCGTCTGATCACTGTGTACCTCACATAGATATGAAACCCGAAATCGTGAGACCTCTGTGATCGACTAGTGGATTCCTGTGAATTACACGACTCTGTATTCGTCCTTTGAAATATTCACACACGCCCCTTAGACCCAAAATCTATCACCTGAGTCATTTTGTGATTCGTCCATACTCCATCAGAGTTCACTGGAATCTTTCCCAAGAATCATCTGTCTCTGCACTGGACCTCTTCATAGCCACGCACCTCTAAAGCTGACCCGCGTCTTCTGTGAAATGTGACCAATTTCCTATGTCGTGTGTGTTATAACTGTGGGCTGTAGTGACCACGCAGTCCCTTGTCTGAGTGTAATTTGTTACCATCATTTGTTCCTATATGAACCATATGTTGTCCTCCTTACGCAAGAATGAAGCTGAAGAAGCAGGTTGTTAGGCCTGTGTGCAACAATCTCTCTCTAGGTGAGAGATGTGGTTGTGGTTGAAGAGGTAGGTTGTAAGGCCTGTGAGCAACTCTCTCCAGGTGAGAGAGTGCGTAGAGGGAGTGAGAACTCCTGGAAGGGGTCTTGTAGCTGCCACAGAACTAGGATAATTCTTGTTCGGCCTATTGCTGAAGCCTGAGGCAAGGGAGGCTTAGCAACCAAAGGAATTTCTTTGTGACAGTGAAGGTGTATACTCCTGGGGTGGGATAGGCATGTGGGGAATGAGAGTCTGTGAGAAGTGGGCATAAGTGGATCCTGGGAGAGAATTCTTCCTCATAAACTATGTGTCTTCCGTTGACCTTACCTAGCTATTATAAGAAAAATCTGTCCATTGGGACAGATTCGACCTATCTGGCTGTGAATCCGGTTATAGCTTCTTTGATAGTTCGGCACGAGGCAGAGACTACCCATATCTCAAGTGGTCCTTCGCCTGAGGTGGTATGAAGGGGAAAAAGAAAGGTGAAAGACTTACAAGAAGTCTTTCTCAGGACCACCCACCCTGGGTGTTGTCCTTCCTTAATTTCCTGGATGGCCAAAATGGCCTGGGGGATGAAAGTTATGGACAATGGGATAAAAATGAGCTTGTTGATTTTTAGGACAAAGGACCAAATAAAGTGAACAATGAGTTGTTCACTTCCTTAAAGCATTGGATACTTCCCCAAAATGGGTCCCCGAGATAAACCAGTGTCCTGGGTAATTAACTAATGAATGCCTTGAGTAAAAGGGTGTGAAATAAGGGTGGAAAGGGAGCTTAAAAGCTACAACCAAGTACTTTTAAATGGATGTAAATTGCGAAAAGAAAGTTGTTAAATGGCTTGATACCCCCCGGGGTGACCCAGGAAGTGATCCCAAAATGTTGTTAAATAAAAAATGGGCTGTAAAAGTGGATGAACAGCCTTGTTACAAGATGTTACAGCTATGATATAATGGAAAGTATTCACAACTTCAATTTTGGTTCATGATTGAAAAGGTGGACTGACAAAAGGTTGACTTTAAGTATTTTATTGGTTAATTTTTAGTTTTTATCACATGCCTTGGCCACCACAATGTTTTGAAGGTTATCCCGATCAGGAAAACACATCCTGGAACTGTACCAACTAGTATAAGAAGAGTAGTTCTAGCAGACCATGGTGGTTAGGTTGAAGAGTGCCCCATGTAGTTCAGAGAAGCAGGGATTATCCACTTCTCATCACTAGCACTTTCGGGATCTTAAAGCCGCTTGGATGGAAGAAGGATACCCGTGAAAAGGAAGAGGCTCAGGACCCCCCTAAAGAGGGTTTTTGTTGAGCTTACCTAAGAAGAGTAGTATTCCAACCAAGCTAAGCTAATCAAATACTTGACCGTGTGGTACTAAGGAAAGGCAACTCGACTTGTACTAACTAGACAACTTCTGAGGGGCTCTTGATGAAGACTCCCTGGCTTTGACTCTTAATATCCTACAAAATTGAAATTGCATAAAATGAAATACTAGGCCATCCATGTGGTGAGGTCATGTATTGCTTTTAGAAGCGTGCCTCCTGGTTACTAAATTTGAAATCTATTTAAAACATATATACATAAAACAAGTAAATATATAAGTGACATATATGCCATAGCTAAATAATATGTATATGTAAATATCTAAATAATATAAGTTTTTGTTTTCAGTGTATGGGGCAGATCCCTGAATTGTTTTCAAGTTTTTTTTTTTTTTTTGCGACGTTTTGCATGTATTTAGCTTGCTGATTTTGCATGGCCCCTTTAGGGGCAACCACCTATAGATTAGTGAATGAAAAGTGATACAATGAAAATATAGCAAGATTAGATAATTACAAAATGACAATTATACCATTCAACCCAAAGGAATGGGTTGAGGCTCTTTGCGAGTGAAAAAGCTACCATGTGCATGAAAGCCCCAACTAACGCCTTGTATGGGGATTGGAAATTTAGTGTTTGAAATATAAAGAAAATGTTATGATTACCTACGCAAGTATGAATCATATTTTTAACATGAATTCACAAGTGAACTATTCAAACTATCTACACAAATCAAACATATAAGCATTGGTATGTGTACCGAAAATTTTGGAGTGAGTGCAAGTGATAAGTAAAGTGAATATGAGAGTGATTGGGTAGATTTACCAATCGAAATGTGTGTTTTTCTTCACTACCTTGTTGGCCCCTTTTCCTCAAACAAGTCTCTAGGTGGTCCCCAACCGCTTAAGAGAAGAAGAGTGGGTGATCGGTTGTATCCTTGCATGCAAACAATGAAATTTTAGTATTTATGCATGGAAAAACTGAAATAAATATAACCTAAATTTACACATAAGAAGTATATAACAACCAACTAAGATGGTTGTCCCGTGGGGGGGAAATTGACCATAATGACCAATTCTCCTATTTGGGACAACAAGGTTAATGGTAAAAAAACATAACAGAAATATACATGAATGAAAAGATAAAGAAAAAAAGTATGGAAAACTAGCTAAGAGGTCTATTTAAGGGTTCTCCTAAGGTGCCCTAGGACTCCCAGCCACTAGCTAAGGCTGAAAACAATTGAATACTTCAGAAAATATGCACTAAAACACATTAAACAAATTAAACAAAGTTGTTAGAAGATGAAAGTAAGCAAGTTAAACCCAAGGAAGCAACAACAGACACCTAGCTAACCAATCCCTCCTGGAAATAGCTAACATAACAAGAATTTACCCCTACCCCTCAAGCCTTAACCAACAAGTGACACATCCAACAACTAAAATCTAACAAGTATCACACACACGAAGAGTCTTAGAAATTTCAGCAGAGACTTGTTATTATATTTATCCTCTCCTTGGAAATGTTTCTTGAATTCTTGGATCATAGTGTCCCAATCTGGGATACTATCATTAGGAAGCAAGCGATACCATCTCGTTGCTTCACCCTAAAAGGTTCTCACAAAAATTCTAATGATGACATCGGGAATTGTTATGTCCATAAGCGTTAATGCATCATAGAAGTTTTGTATATGTTCTTCAACACTCAAAGTACCGGTGCCATTGAACTTAGAAAGCCTGTTTGGGGAAACCACATGTATGTCATGAAGAGGTCTGGACAACCTCAAAGGAGTCCTGAGTTTCCATGGCATTTCCATCGGGACAACTATGGGGTGAACAACAACAATTGTTGAAATGATGGGAGAAACAACTGGAGGATTAGTAACTGTTGTTGGATTAACTAAAGTCTTCTTTAGTAAGGGGATTTGAATAGGAGAAGAGGAAGAGGGTGACTCAGTTTGCACTGTAGAGGTAACGAGTTTCCCTGGTTTCCTAGGTGTATGTGTCTCAGTACTTTTTTTCTTTCACAAACTTTGACTTCTTGTAACCTTAGAGGACACTGTTTCCTTAGTCTTAGGATACTTCCTCCCTGCCAGCTTGCAAGGGGCCAAGTAAATACTTTGAGTACAAGGGGTGGGTTATCTCCCAAAATGAATCAGTTAGTTTGTTCCATTTTGTAGGTGATAGCATAGTTATAAATAGGTTTCTATATAAATTTTTAGAATTTAGAAGTGTCAAAACATAGGATTTAAGATGTTATCCTATAAATAAATCGATCCTCAAAAGGTCTTTTCAAAAAATCAAGAAAAATCCTTTCAACAACTAACATATGTTTTGAAGTTGAAGTTAGCTAGTGAAAGACTCAGGTTTCAACGGCTAAAGTGTACTCCCAACAACAAGCGATCCGGTGAAAGTGTTAACACAGGTTTTTCTCCAATGATTCCAAAAACCCAAAAAGGATACGTTGGACACACGTCATACGATCATCATGGCAAGTTAATGGAAGAAAATGAGTGGTGACACATTTTCATCACATTCTAGAAGGACATCATGATAGATTGTGATCATGAATTTCTTGTGGCAGACATAGAAGGGTTTGAAGATGCGACGAACTCTTAATCATCATTGCAACCAGAGGATAAAGTACCAGATTTATGTTGACATCAAATCAAATCATCATTTCTTATTTCAAACTCACGGTGTTTAAAAATTCTATTATGGGGTTTCATATTTCAATTGATAACATGAGGTCATTTTCACAAGCGCCAACCCTTTCCTTATTAAAAATATTACTGTGTCAATCGTGTACAAATTAACTGGTGATTAAATTACAGATGGAAAGGAAGCAAGGAGGACTACTTCTGAGGAAAGAATTAGATAATTTATCTTTTTTGCAGTCTCATCCAGAGGTGCAGAAGTGTTTCTCAGACATATGATGTATGACATATGTGGAAAAGTTGCAGGAGGGCTATCACCAGGCGATAACAAAGAATTTTTCAAAGTCATACGATGGAAAGAAAGCTACAATAGGTTCTCTGGAACTGGTAGTTGATGAAGCTACCATTGCTTCAGCAACTGGCTTACCCAGAACATGCCAAAGTTGGTTTAAAACAACAGTGACCAAGAATTTTGATTTTAGATTATACCTCAAGACAGAATTCCGAAGTTTCTTACCTTGAAGAGGAATGGCAAGTTCTATTCAAGGACATTCAACTATATGTAACCTCAGAGGGAAGGTATGACAAGTTGATGTTATATCACTTTAGACTCCTAGATCACTTCACAGGGAAGGTCCTTCTAAATTTTCCTTTCTTTCTTCATAAAAGCCTAACAAATGTTTGTAATAGGATCAGAGCCGAACCATTCAGCATCAAGAATTCCCTTTGTCATTATGGCCTGATTAAAATTATCATCTTGGAAGAATTGAGACAGAGAAAAAGAACTTGGTAGAACTTTCTCTTTTGGGAAGGTTTTGAGACCCAAACTCAACCTATGAATGAAAAGAAGAAAGAAGGAAAGAAGAAGACAACTCCTCAAAGTGGCTCGAACAGAAGGAGAGCTCTCCCAAATTCACCAGAAGAGAAAAAATCCAGCGTAAAGACCAAGAAAGCTAAAAAGAAACTAGATTTTGAAACAAACTCAGAGAAATCCATAGTAAAGAAGGAAAATGTTCTAAATTTTCCATACATAGATTCAGACACAGAACCAGAAAAAGATGATGAAACTCCAGCCATCAAAAGTCCAGAGCACTCCATGAAACTTGTTGGAGCCACCTTTGTTTTTTATCCTGTTTAAAATTTCATATCTTAATGTTTGAAATCGAAATCCGGTTTTCATATTTCCCCCCCCCAAAAAAAAACTCAGAAGTCGCATTGCGCAAGCAACGACGGTTATCATACTCTTAAAGCAAGATTTGTTTTTAATCGTTTAAACGAGTCTCTACTTTTGAACCTCGGGATGTCGCATGTCGGGAGTTATAGATCACATAGTTTACAAGTCCCGAGAGGCGAAATGATGAACTAGTTTTAAAAAAGTTTACCCAGATCCTTACCGAGAGTAAAGATACTCTAAACTGCAGTTGAGCATCATCGGGATTTCCTATCTCGGCGTTTCCTAGCTCCAAAAGTATTATCGTCATAACCCTGATAGCCGAAACCGTGAGATTCTTGTTAAAGTAACCCAGGTTAATGTTAAAGGTAAAGGGTTTAGCCATGGTTAAGCTCTGTCGGGATTTCGTAACTCAGTGTGTTTTCCCTCAAAAGTTATACTTTCGAAACCCCGAGTCACGAAGTCGCGATATAGATAGAAACATAATTAATTAAACACTTAATCTGATTTTATCCTCCAATTTAATTAAATCATATCATCACGATCTCGCGATTTCACAACTCGGCATACGAGCCTCCCGAAAGCTATACCTTCGAAGCTCCGAGTCACGAAGTCGCGATATAAATAAAAAAAGTAATTAATTAAACACTTGATCTTGGTTACGTTTTTTATTAATCAAAGCTAATTGTCGCAATCTCGGGTTTTGGAGGTGTAAAGGGTTAAAGTGAAAACTCCCAATGAGGCGAGTGCCGAAAGATTAATTAACATTTAAAAAGGACTGATTAATCAAGCTAAGCCAACATTTTCATTGTTTGAATACGAAAATTAATATGCACAATCTCTGAGGCAATTTTAAACTTTCTTTGCACCAACTTGCATTACAAACTGTCAAAATTTATGACATTAATTGGAAATGAGGTGAATTGACAAGTAAGGGTTTGGTTTTTATTGCTAAATTTATATTTAAGAACGATTTGACCGATCTGTCCCTAAGGACGACCTAGTTTTAAATAATCGAAGACATGGATTTCTTGTTTGTTGTTTCAAATTTCACTTCTATTCTACGCAGAGCCAACTTTTCGCGAGCGAACTAAATTTTGTATGTATACATATTTTCATCGTAGGAGAGATAAAGTAGAATCCCCCTCCATGGCCCTGCGAAAAACATCTAAATCCACTGTTGAAGTTTCAGGACAAGGTTCAGACAATGTTTTTGATACTTCACCTCGAATTGGTGTATGTTTCGGATGATTCCAGTGGAAATGAAAAAGACGACCTGATCACCAAGTATAAGATCGTCATCCAGGCTCAAATGCATAAAGTGGTGGCTAGGACACGTCTTCTCCCTTATTACAATATGGTCTGGTGGGCATTAGACCATGTAGATATACCAACCAGAACCATCATCAATGAGCAGAGGGTCACCATTGGGACTTTCAAACCCGAACGATTGTAGGCTATGTACAAGTTGCCAGCTGTGTCAGACTATGTTTACAATGCCGAATTCCTGGAGGATTTTAAACAGAAGGAATGTGTGCAATACAACAAGACTATGTCTGGTTTAATCAAAGATTGGGTTTCACACCCTACAAAGTTCAGGGCGAACAGTAATGGTATATATTCAATTGCTTCTCTGGAACCACAATTCAAATATATCGCTATGATGACCTGCAGATTATATGGGAGAGAGGACACCCCACTTTTTTTCCTTCAGTGGGTACCTCTAATTCACACGGTCGCCGAAGGTTGTTCCTTCAACTAGGCTAAACTGCCATCTGATAGTTTGACCAGTCGAGTTACAGAGTATCGAGCACAGAGGGAGAGCGGAAAGATTGCTTCATTCTTTATGTCCACGTATATCATGGATGCCGTATGTTTTCTAACACCTTTTCCCTTGATGAGTTGGAGCTGGACTCCATCGGAGGCTGAGCCCATCCATATCTACCATTCGAAGCTGTGGGAAGACAAAGCCTCAGATTGTTTGTATGAAATCTTTAACTGGGTGATGGTACCACTGCATGTCACTATCTTCGGCCACCCGCCACCTAGGATATCAGATAGTATAGCAACAAATATAAGCAGTATAGCCGACTGGTACGTGGAAGCAAAATTTTCATATCTCAGGGTTTTTGGTGCTTCTGTTCCTCCGAATGCCTTACCATTATTCATACCCGATAGGCTGGCTTGCCGTGAGGTTGCCTGACAAACTGTAATTGGTGGCGTAAGCAAGGAGCTTAAGGGATATTCTAAGAAGGTATGGCCACCTTTTCCTATTCATTTAAGTTCTTATTCTTTGTTAGATTTTGGGCATGCTAAAGCTGAGGCAGCAGCCCTGGAGGACCTGAAATTGGTTCATGTTGAATTCAAAAATCACAATCCATAGAGGGTCGTAAGTAACCACTTAGCCAATTGTGGGCTTAAAAGGTTTGAGCATGAAAATTCACCCTCGGATGACATTTTTCGAGGCACGAGATCTTATGTCGAGGTTTTGGCTCGGATACAAGCCTTGGCTCCTGAAGAAAGGGCTGATGTTTTGAAGTTCCAAGAACATTGGCGGAGTTGTCTTCCCCCAATATTGTGGGGTGAAAATACAATAACAGTAGGGGTGCAGCAAAAAATAGCCGAAGGCTCAAAATATCTAGCACGCAGAAAAGAAGAGCACCAGGACAGGGAGGAGAAAACTAAGAGTCCGAAACCGGAAATAAAAACTCTCGATCCGCCAAAAAAGCAGACTCCAGTTACCACTCCAGGCCAGTCAGCTAAACAAATCGGAAATCCCATCTCCTCCATTACTCCCTTACAGTCAACTCAAGGGAACATAAATGCAGGGTGGATTTTCAATGAAGAATTGAGACCTATAAGGATGGAAGAGCTCCCTCCAAATGAGTTCTTTTTTGATAAAAAGAGAAAAGTTGTGGTAAAAAGAGAATTTTATCAAGAAGAGGGATCAACATCCAAGAAGTTCAAGCTATTGACCGATGGGAAGGACAAGAAGAAAGAAGAGTTTGCGATAGAAATAGTCGGGACATTAGGGGCGTATGCTACAACAAACCAATTTTCAGTCGGGGTTTTGAAAAATCAGCTGAAGCGAAAAAATCGCCTAATCAAAACCTTAGAAGCTATGCTAGGCACAACAGAGGAAGCTGCCAAGGACCAAGAGAACGCAGGAATAGAACAAGCAGGGATGGTCGACGAAAAGGAAATTGAGTTGCTCAAAGCTAAGCTCGAACAAGCAGAGTTGGTAGCTCAGACCAGTCAGATACAGGCAGGCCAGCAAAAAGACTTGATTGAGCAGCTACAGGTTAGATTAGAGTTTGTCGAAACCCAAGTCATAAATATCGGGATATTCCAGTCCCAGGATATGGAGATTCGGAGCAGAGTTTCTGCAGCCCAACGAAGTCTACCTGCCAAGGTAGAGACGATTCGGGACAATTGTCTGCTAGAAGCTGGAGCAGCTCGGGTTGCATTTCAAGAGGCTGTAATAGATACAACAAATAGAGAATCGGGAAAATGTTCTAATTTTTCCATTTTGGAACAGACCCGAGGTAATATTTTGTTGAAAGAATGGGAACGCAGCATCTCAGAAGGCAAATCGCAAGCCAAGAAGGTAAGGAAATCCTATGAAGAGGTTTTCGATTCCATAGATGGAAATCTATTAGGCATTGATAGCGAGAGTAATGTTGAGACGCTGAGCCAAATGGCTATGGAGAAACTCTCACTTGATATAAATGAAAAAGAAGAAAGAGATTCGGTCGAAATCTCACAAGTAACTATGGCAGACATAGTTCAAATAGACAAATGTATGATTAAACCAAGTGTGCAATTGTGCACTATTGACACCCTAGACCGATAGATGGAAGAAATGTTGCTGCAATTAGTCAGAGATTGTTACATTTTTTAGGCCAATTGTCAAGCAGAACCTTCAAGGTTGATATCTCAGCTGGTGGAAAGATGTGTCACTTGTATCGAGCATGCGAGAGGCTAGGCTTCTGGTACCAAATAAAGACATACGACAAAGAAATGAAATGATTGATCTCCTTCTCATTGTAACTGGAAATCCTGGAATGATTGAGATTCCACCATATGTAAATCTGTATAAATGTACAATAGAAGGAAGGAACAAAGGGCTGGACCTTTTTGGGTCGATTGTAATAGAGATTTTTCTCCCTCGAGAGTAATATAAAGCAAATCCGAAGATTCTCGATTCCGTCATGACTGTGTTATGAGTTTGTTTCCTTGTATTTCATATTTCATTTCATTTCATATATGTATCTGATGAAGGCTTCGCTATAATTTAGTACAACCTCTACTATGGTGAATAAATTTTAGTTTTCTATATTGTTTACCGTTTTTCCTCTGTACTGGCTATCAGCAGGTATAAGACTAGTGAGCATTTTAGATTTCTATATATATTTTATGCTTCATCAGGTTATTTCCTTATCTTTTTCTTCTTCTGTTTATAAGTGATATTCTCCCTTGATAGGAGCCTTACATGATAGATAGCTTAATGTTTTCTTACACCTCACACACATTTATTAAAATATAACCCAGTTACGGGAAAGGGCGTTTGGTTTGCACCCTGTTTTCACTATCAAAGCTGTAAACTCTCCTTTATACGACCGAAATCGAGACAGCATCTAAAAATTCTTTAAGATTTTCTTATCATTTTGTTCCTCTATGACTGTCCCCGTGACAAGACAACCTAATATCCAACCCGGACTATCATATCAAACACATATTGCCTTGAATCTTTTTGATACTATTCTTAAAACAACCACTACCCAGGTCAAACTGGAACGTTCGTGGGCAGCGATTGAAAGGGACATAAACATCCAGGAACAGTTGGAAACTAGACAACAACCTAGAAATCAACCCTAACATCCCTTGCTGAAGGTTTGCATTTCTTCCTTCTCTATCCCTTACTCACTTTCGGATGCCTAGACACTGTACTTCTAAGCCTTAAGTACAGACTCTGGAACAACAAAACCTGCACAGGATTTTGAAGTTTCTACTTCCAAAGATGAAGGTGAAACTTCAATAAATAAGAAATCAAAGAAATCACAGAAGATTAAGGAGCCGAAAGAGATAATAACATAGCAAGAGATTTTAGAAAGGGTGATAAAGGCAAGATATAAAGCTTTATCAGAGAATTTTGCAAAGACCAATGCATCTTTTGAGAAGATGGCATGTGAAAGTATAAAGGATAAGAAGAAGAAGAAAAAGATCACAAAGGATTATAATAGCTTATGGTGGTTAGCTAAGCGCCTGAAGACGAAAATCAAAAAATCGAAAGAAAGAATTACCACACATCCAGATTTACAGGTGCTGGCACAGGTTGCTGTAAATTTACAAGGAGATTAATCAAATAAACAATGATTTTTTATTTTGAACACGAAAGGTTTTCCTTTTGATTAAAACAGAGTTTTCACCATCACAGAAGGTGCAATTATAACCAATTATCTGTTGAAAAGAAGAGCTTTCATCAGCTAATTAGAAAATTCTAAGGCGGAATAGCTGGTAAAATCGTAGAGAAAGAATTTTGAAGATTTGAGCTTGAACAGAGCGATTTTTGGGTGATTTAAAAGATAAGAGGGTATCAAAAAGATCAATCACCAAATCATGAAATATTCAGTTTCAAAGATTTGTGGAGATATATAAGCTAAATACTCATATGATCAACCATCACCTTACTTACAACTGTGAAATTTTTCCAACCACTGAAGACATATGTCCTTTCCTCTATGACACATCAAAGACATAGCAATGATGAAGACCAGATGTCGAAGACAAACTTTGAAGATAGTTAAATTCATAGGAACTATCTCTTAGTTATCCTATTTTATTTAGTTTTGTTTTCTATTTTCTATATTTAGAAATCCAGATCTAGTTTTCCAGTATCTAAGACTTGTTGTAAAGGCTATAAATGCCTATATTTTTTAGATGTCAGGGTTTGATTTTGGATACAAAAGATACTATATGGTAAATAGACTTTTCCATATGATAATAAAAATCACAGTTTTCTCTCTCTATTGATGTCATATTCTCATCTTTCCTTATGTACTCTTATTCAAGTTGTTTTAGCTACAAAATGACTATCATCTCATTGGTTATCTCATAACTTGATTAATAATTGCTTATCATTGTTTATTAAACCCTACATTTGTATTTGGTTTATAAGCATTTTTTTCTCACCCACTTAAAAACTATCATTTGATTATTGATCCCTGAGAGCATTGGTTCATTTGATTCTCATTTTGACTGTCTGAATACCATACTATAATTGAGTTATCCCATTGATCCACACATACAAAAATACAAAAACAAGTTTACCTTAATTTACCAAGCATCTTTGATCCACAACCTCAAAAAGTTTCTTGGAGTGATAACAAATTGGCACCATTGTCGGGGAAAGGAGACTGATGCTCATCTTTCTTGGGAGACAACACAGAGATGATCTTTGATGATAGAAAAAGATTATACATTACATTGGTTGTAATCATCTATATGGCGACTCCACAAGTTCATCCTGGATCCAAGGAAGATCAGTACCCGGGTGAATCCACAAGAATCACCTCTCACACTAGTGCCCAAACAAAAACTAATTCTCAGAAGAAAAAGATCATTTCAAGTTCAGACTTCAAAATCAGGTACCCAAAGTAATCCTCTTTCTCATTCTAAGAAATCCATAGAAGAAAACACTGGATCTTCTTCCTCTAAGATTGTCCGTGAAAAAGCGTCTATAAAAACTACAGAAGAATCAATAATTTCTTATCAAGAGGAAAATGTCATTGAAGAAGAAGTGATAGGCTCAAATTTGGTTGAAAAATCTTCTAAAACTTTAGAAATAAATCACATCTTATCACCCCTTGAGTCTTTTCACTCACAGCAGGAAGAAGACCATATAAATATTCACACTAGCCTCCTTGTTGTAGAGCATATTCTTCAATAATTGTATGCTAAATGTGATGAAAACTTGGTTGAACAACTTACAAAATTCTATGTAGCCTCATAGAAAAATTATTTCCCATCAGAGAGTTCTCCCCCTTTTAAATTAAATCCCCCCAGTGCTGAGGAATCAGAGAAAAGTCTATCACCTCTTTCACCAATAATCGTTATGGCTGCACCTCCTCCTTTGACCAAGATGCAATAAATCCTAGTTGCTAGGTATGCACCATTAATATTGCCAAATCTAGTTTCAACCATGCCTACAGGAGACTATCAGAAGTATATGCCCAAATTCACAGGTGAAGGTGATGTGACTGTTGAAGAACATATAGAGGCCTTTTACAGTTATGCAAAAAACCTTAACATTGAGGAAGAAGATGTTTGGACCCGAGTTTTTGTCCAAAGCTTAGATGGCCATGCTAGGAAGTGGTTCAAAGAACTTCCTGTTGGTTCAATAGCTGGCATAGAGAAATTGAATGATATATTTTGAAGCACTGGGGTGATAGAAGATATTTTTTGTACTATATTATTGAATTTGGAAATCTAAGGAAAGAAAATGGTGAATTAGTCTTAGATACCTCGGCCAAAATCACATATGCAAATTCATTTGATTCAGAATTTTGTCTGTTGTTGAGAGAAAGAAGGTCACCTACACTATCTCTGATGCAATATTCTTCCCTTGAAGTGGAATCAAATATATTGTCTGCTCATAAGTTAAAGGGAAACACTGATAGAAGAAAGTCTAGAGATGAAGCTTCTTCTTCATCCAATACTAATCCAAAATTAGACAAGATGGCTAAAATGTTAGAGACTTTAACTTCTGAGATGTCTAAACTTAAAATTGAAAACAAACAGCCTCTCAAGGGAAGGGGTGTTGGAGTTAATTCACACACACCTAGGATTCATTTTTCCTAAGGTTTAATCTCACACAATAATCCTAGGATTCCATTTTCCCAAGGTTTTTCCTCCTTTCTTGTTTATTAGTCATAATTAGTCATTATCCAATCTCCTATATATTTTAGGAGAGAATATTCCAACAAAAGAATATTCTCTTTCAGTTGAAACTTCAATTTGACTATTTGAGTTGAGCTTAGATGTTGCATTGGTTTTTCACCATGCAACATTGGGATCATCACCACCACTTTGTCTACCGCTTAATTGGAAGACTAGCTGACTAGTTAATCCCCAAATTTAGTGGCAGCTCACTCAGAATCCCATTTACACTCCCGTAACTGCCTAAGAGACTAGACTAGGTGGTAGTTTACTCTTGTAACTACTGGTGTGTGTCCACATCAATTTATACCACCACTATGGATCATTAGTTACTCATGTATCCTATATCTATTGTAAATTATTCACTCTTTGAGTGTGGAATACGGTTAATGAGAATTCTTCCATTCTTTTTATCTTGCTTCTTCTCTCTCAATTTATCTCTGCAAATGTGTGTGGTATTTTCTAGGTAGATCTATTCTGTGCAGGTTCAACACATTTACATGGTATCAGAGCTGACAGACGACTAAGAAAAATCTACACCAAATCATTTTTTGCAGGTACAAAAGATTGAAGACAACAAAAAGATGGATTATTCACCGGAAATACTTCTCACGCCTCATAACTATTTGGAATGGAAGCCAAAACTTTTGCTTCATCTTAGATGCAAAGGCTTGTACCAAATTACTATGGAAATGGAAGAAGAGCCTGATTCTTTCGATGAGAAAAATGACTTTCTCAATAGACAAGATATGGCCATAGGAAGTATCGACATGTTTGTTTCTCCCGAACTTTTCCATCAAGTATATGAAGAATCACAAGGATTAACTCCAAATGAATTATGGACCAGATTGGAGGTTCTATTTGGGAATAAATAATATTGTGAATATTTCATGCAGGAGGTCGAACAGATAGAGCCAGAAGAGAAGGCATCAAAAGATCAAGCTTCTTATTATGAAGAGTCTTCTACAAAAGTATTTGCAGAAATTTGTATTCCATTAATTGAAGATGATGTCTACTCCATTTCAGATTTTTTTTCTGAAATTCAAGTGGAAGATATATGGCATGCATCTCAGGAGTCACATGCAAACACTTTTGCATGCACCATGCATGCATGTTAGGAGACAAAAAGAGAGTTGCGCACATCACACGCCATTCTGATATTTTATGAGAAAATTTTGCAGAAACAAATTGGACATTTGAATTCCTCTTGGGAAAATATCCAATTTCAAAAGAAATCATCCAAAACGGAGTCCAGGAACTGAACTTATGATCGTTTCAAAATCAACAAAATTTCAGCATTTTTTCGGAAACGACCGTACGGTTTTCAAAATTTCATCCAAAATTTATTTGGATATTGTTCATTACAAGAAGAGAAAGTGGATATGTGTGGAAATATAAATTATTCATCTACTTCATCAAATCTGTGCAGACCTCTACATCTTCAAAAAAATCTTCAACGAGCACAAACTTGCACAGTTGTGAGGTCTTCTTGGAGTGAAGGACAAGGTTGCCTACCAATTGTTTTTTGTTCCTTCTCATTTTATTATTTTATGCATTGTAATTTGAGGGGGGGGTTTGTTCCCATGAGGTTTTCCCTCTTTCCTCGTTTATTTCAGTGTATCTTTTGTATTTGGGTACCTAACATGGCCTTGTAGCCAGGACCCATTCTTTATTTTCACCATAGTGATGTTCAGGGGGGGTGTTGGAGTTAATTCACAAACACCTAGGATTTATTTTTCCTAAGGTTTTTCCTTGTTTATTAGTCATAATTATTCATTATCTAGTCTCCTATATTTTAGGAGAGAATATTCCACCTGGAGAATATTTTCTTTCAGTTGACACTTCAGTTTGACTAGTTGAGTTGAGTTTAGATGTTGCATTGGTTTTGTCACCATGCAAAATTGGGATCATCACCAACTCACTACTCTTTGTTCAGTCAGTTAACTGAAGACTCGTTGACTAGTTAACTCAACTAGGTGGCAGTTCACTCCCGTAACTGCCCGAGAGACTAGACTAGGTGGTAGTTTACTCTTGTAACTACTGGTGTGTGTCCATATCAATCTAGACCACCACTATGGATCATTAGTTACTCATATATCCTATATCTATTGTAAATTATTCACTCTTTGAGTATGGAATACAGTTAATGAGAATTCTTCCATTCTTTATATCTTGCTTCTTCTCTCTCAATTTATCTCTGCAAATGTGTGTAGTATTTTATAGCTAGATCTATTATGTGTAGGTTCAACACATTTACAAGGGGTACTTATGATTATACACATAGAAATTCTAATCAGAATCCCAACAATTTCAGGAGAAATAATCAGCAAGTGCAGATTTTGTAGAGAGAGAGAAATCCTACTGAGGATCAGAAGATAAAGGCTCCTCTTCAAAATGCTGTGATGGATGAAGATGAAGATGATTTTCAAGAAGATGAAGAGGATAATATTCAGTGCATTGGAGATGATACATGGAAATCTTATCTGACACAACATGACTATCAAGAGGCATTAATGACCGAACAGATAGATGAAAATTCTGTTGATAATGATCTTTTTCAAATGGAAGAGAAGAACACATATAATCTCAGATATAAGTCTAACACTGACCAACAGAGTGCACCAGCTCCTCCTAAGAAGATTGATGCCCCTATCAAGAAAAAGGATCAGATACCAGAGAATCAATAGACAACCTCTTCAAATGAGAATACACCAACTCCTCCAAAGAAGATTGTTGCTCCTGCCAAGCAACAAATTCAAAAAAATCAGACCCCTAACGACCAACAAAGTTTTTTAAAGCTCCTTCAAATGAGGTAAAATTTTCTGATAAAACCTCTTATTCTTTCAATTTTGAGGCTGAAATAAAGAAAATCAAAATCCCCATCCCTTTAGTTGAGTTAATGAAAAATGAAGCATTCAAAAAATATATCCTCAAAACTCTTGACCCCAAGTCCATATCTCCCTCTGTTGATATTATTAATATATATGATGACAAGCCAACCATTGTTTTAGGCCAAATGATAGAAGATAGAGATGAAAGTTATCCACCTTTTTATATCTCTCTAAACATTCATGACAAAACATTACATAACTGCCCGTTAGACTCTGGAGCCTCTCACAACTTATTTCCAAAGGAAATTATGGATGAACTTGGATTAGAAATTACCAAGTCTTACCATGATCTTTTCTCATTTGACTCTCGAAAATTTAAATTTCTTGGAATGATCAAGGATTTGGCTGTAACTTTGACCCAAGCATCTATGAAAACTATGGTTATGGATGTAGTGGTAGCAGATATCCTGCCCAAATTTGGATGTTTGTTATCTATATTGTGGATGAAGAGATTAGGGGGAACTCTTCAAATGGATCTCTCATATGCTACTACCCCTGTTTTTGGAGGAGTAAACAAAAGATTATACAAAGAGTCACAACTTGCCTACATCATCAATGATGAACAAAATCTAGCCAATCATCATATTTATTTAGTTGACACAGGTATGGGATCTTGCATATTACAAATTGATGATTCATTATCAGATTCAATGTTGCTTAGGAAGCCTGTAGTTCAGTCCACAGAAGTAGTAGAAGATGACCTTTGGACCATGTTATTTGATGGAGCTTGTACTAGAGAATCAACAGGAGCAGGGATGGTATTCATTTCTCCTTCAAAATAAGCCACACACTTGTCCTTTAAACTTGATTTTAAAGTGACTAACAACATTGCAGAATATGAGGCATTACTCTTGGGTCTAAATGCGGCTAAAGATATGAGGATTAAGAATTTGTAGGTATTTGGGGATGCAAATCTGATAATCCAATAGGTAAATAAGTCCTATCAAGCAAAAAATGTCAGGTTAAAAACCTACAGAGATGAAGTTTTGACAGTGATTCATGCTTTTACAGATTTCAAGATTACTTATGTTCCTAGAGCCATGAATGAACTAGTTGATTCATTGGTTGTTTCAGCCTTCTCTTTCATACCTCCATTACCTCCTAAATTAAACTATGAAGTCCAAGTAAAGTATAGGCCATCACTCCCTGATAATGTAAAATTTTGGAAGGTTTTTGAAGATGATGCTAAACTCACCAGATTCCTTGCAGTAATGGATGAGTTTGTAGATTTGAAGATAGATTTGGAAAATGAACATGATGAAGAAGCTGAGAAGCCAAAGCTCATAAGTAAAATTGGAGCACATGAAATTGTTAAATTTCCCACGAACAAAATTCCTAAAGGATTGGTCCCTTTAGAAAATATTTTTGACAATAATGATGTGGTTGTCAAATTGGAAAAGAAGGAAGAGGACTCAGATGTCTTTTAGTTTAATGTAGCCAGTGAACAAGATCCTAAATATGTCAACTTGGCTTCTCATTTGTCTGAAGAACAAAAGGATGATTATGGTGAGTTGTTAAAAGAATTTGTTGATATATTTTATTAGCAATATGGTGACTTGAAAACATTCAACACTAAGATAATTCAACACAAGATTCCTTTAAACAAAGATACTAAACCTCTTAGGCAGAAGCTTAGATCTTTCAGTCCTATGTTGTTTCCTACCATGGAAAAAGAGAGAAAGAAATTATTGGATGCTAAAATTATTATACCTCTCAGATACTCAGATTGGATTGCTAACCTTGTACCTGTCAAACAGAAAAATGGAGAGATCAGACTCTATGTGGATTTCAGAAATTTAAACAAGTGTTCTAGGAAAGACAACTACCTGCTGCCCAAGATGGAACATATTTTACAGAAGGTGTCAGGGTCAAGTGTGATGTCCTTTATTGATGGATTTTCCGGATATAATCAGATTGTTGTCCATCTGGATGACAGAGAAAATACTGCCTTTACCACTCCATGGGGCACTTTCATGTATGAAATGATGCCTTTCAGACTAATGAATGCTAGAGCTAGTTTCCAGAGAGCAATGGATATTGCATTTGTTGGAGAGAAAGAAAAATTTGTTTTGATATATCTTGATGACATAACTGTTTTTTCAAGCAGCCATGAAGATCATTTACAACACTTGAGGAAGGCATTCATAAAATGCAAAAGGTACGACATTTCTCTTAATCCTAAGAAATCTAAGTTTGCACTTAAAGAAGGGAAATTTCTTGGACATATTGTTTCAGCTGATGGGGTAAGGATTGATCCAAAAAGAGTAGAAGCCATTAAAAATTTGTCTCTTCCTAGATCAAAAAAGGATATTCAGTCTTTCCTTGGAACTATAAACTTTATCAGGGGGTTTATAGAAAAATTTGCAGAGCTTACCAAACACATCACTTGTATGTTAAGAAATAATTCTGAAGTTAGGTGGACTGAAGAATCTAAACATTCTTTCAATGCTATCAAAGAAGCTATCATGACAGCCCCTGTTTTAATCAGTCCTAACTTTGACAAAGAGTTTTACATATTCTCATTTGCTTCAAAAGATACAATTGCAGCTGTACTATTGCAGAAAAATGTTGATGGTCAGGAGAAACTAGTTGCCTTCTTCACTAAAGTCTTGAGAGATGCTGAAGTAAAGTATGAACCATTGGAAAAACAAGCATATGCACTCATCAAATCATTAAAATATTTCAGGATTTACATTCTTCAAGCCAAGGTAATAGCCTATGTACCTTCAAGCTTTGTTAAAGATGTGCTTATACAACCTGACATAGATGGAAAAAGGAGTAAGTGGATAGAAAAGTTAATTGAATTTGATGTAGAGATCAAGATGATAAAGCTTGTGAAAGGTCACGGACTTTCCAAGGTCCTGGCAGAAGGAAATTGTAAGTTGCTTGAGATGAATTTTGTGGGTATAAATGTAGAGAACATTCAGGTTTCAGAAGACAGAGGTAGTGATAATTTGCAGGTTTCTCCTCACCTAGCTGACTGTGAATGGTACAGTCACATCATTTATTTTCTGTAGAATTTAACAGTTCCTTCAAATTTGACAAAAACACAAGGGAGAGATTTAAAGCTCAAGGCCATAAATTTTTGCATTAATGACAAGTTATTGTTTTGGAAAAATCCAATAGGGATACTCTTAAGGTGCATAAACCAAGAGGAATCAGCTAAAATCATGACTGAATTTCATAATAGTGAGTGTGGAGGACATCATTATTGGAAGACTACCGCTCATAAAATCCTGAGAGCTGGTTACTATTGGCCATCTTTATTTTCAGATGTGTGTAAATTTGTGAAAAGATGTGACAAGTGCCAAAAGTTTGCAGGCAAACAACAGCTAAAATCTCTTCCCCTCAAACCTGTTGTGGTCACGGGTCCTTTTTAGCAATGGGGTTTGGAATTCATAGGTGAGATTCATCCACCTTCTAGCAATCAGCATAGATGGATCCTTATTGCTACTGATTATTTTACCAAATGGACTGAGGCCATCCCTACAAGAAATGCCAATCACACTGTCATCATTAATTTTCTGCAAGAAAACATATTCTCCATATTTGGCTGCCCTAAGAGAATAGTCACTAATAACACTCTTGTGTTTAATGATAAACACTTGGTAAAATTATGTGAAGAGATGGGAATTCAGCTAGTACATTCTACTTCTTAATATCCACAGGGAAATGGCTTAGCTGAATCATCAAATAAGAGTTTAGTTAGAATCATAAAGACACTGCTTGAACAAAATGCCAAGGGGTGGGATTCCAAGTTAAAATTTTCTTTGTGGGCTGACAGAGTTACAAATAAAAATTCAATTGGCACATCCCCCTTCCAGTTAGTATATGGTACTAAAACCATCTTTCCTGTTCAACTTGCACTACTAGTTGCAAAATTTTTACAGGAAGCTGACTCTGAGCCAAATTATCTAACTAGGAGGATCCACAAATTGGTAGAGCTGCAGCAAGATAGAGAGAAACTTTTGGAAAAGACAAAGTTACACCAATGGAAGATGAAAGAAATTATTGACAGAAAAGTTAAGGCAGATATTTTCAAGGCAGGGGATCTGGTTCTGAAATGGGATGCAACAAGGTAGGAAAAGGGAAAACATGGCAAGTTTGATGCACTCTAGACAAGTCCATTTGTCATAGCATTAGCTCAGTAGAACAATGCTTTTTTCCTCCAAGATCTTGCAGGTGAAGAAGTATTAGGTGGCCCATTCAATGGGTGGTTTCTGAAACTCTACTTTTCATGAGGCTTTCCTCAAAGGCTGCTTATTTGTACATATTCTTTTCAGTTTTTGTTTTTGTTTTGTTTCGTCAATAACTCCATGCCCAATGGAATACTGAGTAAAATCAGTTTTGAATTTAAGTTGTAATAAGGCTACTGAGTCAAACTAGGTTCTTGGAAACCTCACAGGGAGGTCTCCATCCCAGTTGGAGCCAAATTTTATCTCCCAAAATGAATCAGTCAATTTGTTCCATTTTGTACGTGATAGCATGGTTATAAATAGGGTTATATATAATTTTTTATAATTTAGAAGTGTCAAAACATAGGATTTAAGATGTTATCCTAGAAATAAATCGACCCTCAAAAGGTCTTTTCAAAAAATTAAGAAAAATCCTTTCAACATCTAACATATGTTTTGAAGTTGAAGTTAGCTAGTGAAAGCCTTAGGTTTCAATGGCTAAAGTGTACTCCCAACAGCAAGCGAGCCAGTGAAAGTGTTAACATGGGTTTTCTCCAACGATTCCAGAAACCCAAAAAGGATACGTTGGACACACATCATATGATCATCATGGCAAGTTAATGGAAGCAAATGAGGGGTGACACCTTTTCATCACGTTCTAGCAGGACATCATGATAGTTTGTGATCACGAATTTCATGTGGCAGATAGAGAAGTGTTTGAAGACGTGACAAACTCTTAATCATCATTGCAACCAGAGGATAAAGTACCAGATTTTTGTTGACATCAAATCAAATCATCATTTCTTATTTCAAACTCACGGTGTTTACAAATTCTATTATGGGGTTTCATATTTCAATTGATAACACATGGTCATTTTCACCAGCGCCAACCATTTCCTTATTAATAATATTTCTGTGTCAACCGTGTACAAATTAACTGGTGATTAAATTACATATGGAAAGGAAGCAAGGAGGACTACTTCTGAGGAAAGAATTAGACAATTTATATTTTTTGCAGTCTCATCCAAAGGTGTAGAAGCGTTTCTCAGATGCAAGATGTATGACATATGTGGAAAAGTTGTAGGAGGACTATCACCAGGTGATAACAGATACTTTTGCAAAGTCATACGATGGAAAGAAAGCTACAGTAGGTTCTCTAGAATTGATAGTTGATGAAGGTATCATTGCTTCAACAACTGGCTTACCTAGAACAGGCCAAAGTTGGTTTAAAACAACAGTGACCAATAATTTGGATTTTAGATCATACCTCAAGACAGAATTCCGAAGTATAACCTGGAAGAAAAGTATCCTTGTTTCTTACCTTGAAGAGGAATAGCAAGTTATGTTCAAGGGCATTTAGCTATATGTAACCTCAGAGGGTAGGTATGACAAGTTGATGTTATATCACTTTAGACTCCTAGATCACTTCACAGGGAAGGTCCTTGCCTTTCTTTCTTCATAAAATCCTAACAAAGGTGTGTAATAGGATTAGAGTCGAACCATTCAGCATCAAGAATTCCCTTTTTCATTATGGCCTGATTAAAATGATCATCTTGGAAGAATTGAGACAGAGAAAAAGAACTTGGCAGCACTTTCTCTTTTGGGAAGGTTTTGAGACCCAAACTCAACCTATGAATGGAAAGAAGAAAGTAGGCAAGAATCATCCAACTCCTTAGAGTGGCTCAAAGAGAAGGAGACTCTCCCAAAGTCACCAGAAGAGAAACAATCCAGCGTAAAGCCCAAGAAAGCTAAAAAGAAACTAGATTTTGAAACAAACTCAGAGCAATCCACAATAAAGAAGGCAAATGTTCTAAATTTTCCATACATAGATTCAGACACAGAACCAGAAAAAGATGATGAAACTTCAGCCATCAAAAGTCTAGAGCACTCCATGGAACCTACACAGGATTTTGAAGTTTTTACTTCCAAAGATGAAGGTGAAACTTCAAGAAATAAGAAATCAAAGAAATCATAGAAGATTAAGGAGTTGAAAGAGATAATAGCACAACAAGAGATTCTAGAAAGGGTGATAAAGGAAAGATATAAATCTTTATCAGAGAATTTTTCAAAGACCAATGCAGTCTTTGAGAAGTTGGCACGTGAAATTATAAAGGATAAGAAGAAGAATAAAAAGATCACAAAGGATTATAATAGCTTATGGTGGTTAGCTAAGCACCTGAAGAGGAGAATCAAAAAGTTGAAAGAAAGAATTACCACACATCCAGATTTACAAGTGCTGGCACAGGTTGCTATAAATTTGTAGGGAGATTAATCAAATAAACAATGATTTTTTATTTTGAACACAAAAGGTTTTCCTTTTTATTAAAACAAATTTTTCACCAACACAGAAGCCGCAATTATAACCAATTAGCTGTTGAAAAAAAGAGATTCCATCGGCTAATTAGAAAATTCTAAGGCGGAATAGCTGGTGAAACCACAGAGAAAGAATTTTGATGATTTGAGCTCGAACAGAGTGATTTTTGGGTGATTTAAAAGATAAGAGGGTATCAAAAATATCAATCACCAAATCATGAAATATTCAGTTTCAAAGATTTGTGGAGATATATAAGGTGAATACTCATATGATCATCCATCACCTTAATTACAACTGTGAAAGTTTTCCAACCACTGAAGACATGTGTCCTTTCCTCCATGACACATCAAAGACATAGCAATGATGAAGACCAGATGTCGAAGACAAACTTTGAAGACAGTTTGATTCATAGGAACTAGTTCTTAGTTATCCTATTGTATTTAGTTTTGTTTTTTGTTTTCTATATTTAGAAATCCAGATCCAGTTTTTCAGTATCTAAGACTTGTTAGAAAGGCTATAAATGCATGTCTTTTTCAGATGCCAGAGTTCGATTTTGGATATAGAAGATACTGTATTGTAAATAGACTTTTCCATATGATAATAAAAATCACAGTTTTCTCTCTCTATTGATGTCAGATTCTCATCTTTCCTTCTTTACTCTTATTCAAGTTGTTTTAGCTACAGAATGACTGTCATCTCAATGGTTAGCTCATAACTTGATTAATAGTTTCTTATCATTGTTTATTAAACCCTACATTTGTATTTGGTTTATAAGCATTGTTTTCTCACCCACTTAAAAACTATCATCTGATTATTGATCCTTGAGAGCACTGGTTCATTTGATTCTCATTTTGACTGTATGGATACCATACTGTAATTAAGTTATCCCATTGATCCACACATACAAAAATACAAAAACAAGTTTACCTTAAGTTACCAAGCATCTTTGATCCACAACCTCAAAGAGTTTCTTGGAGTGATAATAGGGTGTATCACCAACAATCCTACTCTTTCTAACACAATGTAAATTAACCCAACTAAAAACAAAGCTCTATTTTTGTTCTTCTCGAAGTGGAAGGTAAGGTATGAAAAACTTATAACTTCTCACGCGAGTTCGAACAAGTAAAATCAAAGACCGACAAGGTAAAAGGAAAGGAAAACTCGATGGTATTTATGACTCCCAAGTGAAATGGAATTTGCAAGGAAACTGAACTATAACAAGTACTAAAGAAAATTCCAATGGGCCACTGAAAGACCTTGCCAAACGTTTGTCAACATGTAGGAAAAGGACCACAAATAATTTGGGTCCAATGCTTAGTACAAGCTTGGGATACAAGAAAATCTAAAGAGGTTTGCAAGCTCCCCAGTGGAGTCGCCAGAAAAAGGCGGGTGGCACTATTGCCAGAATGTTGACCAAAATTTCTACTTTGGGCTCAACATGGTGTTTTACATAGTTACTTCTCCATAAACGCCCCTTGGTGCTATGGTTCCAGTCAAAGACAGTGGTGGGGGTCATAGTTACTATGGCCTCTTCCCTTGAAATAGTATCATTTGGTTACCTTCAGGGTTTTGTGGGCATTCCCATGACATTTATTCCTCATTTCAAGGCTGTTTGATTCAGGTTTCATGAGCTAAACACACACTTTACAAGAATTTCAACGTTGGTCCCCTTTGCCTATCACTAGGCGGGTCCCTTGGGGACGAGGTATTTATGAAAATAATAATATTAAATCTGGTCATCATTCAGGGAATACAATCATTCCACGTGGTAGGAATCAGGACAAGCTTTCCGTATGACCCCATACGAGGGACGTAAAGTCAACGTCACACGAATGGCCAAAACCAATAGTTGTGACTTCATAGTATGATTCTATTCATATTATGTTCTCAAAAGGAATATAAAACCCATACATGGTGTAGGGAAGTGTGAGACCTTTCCAACGGTATATCCTGTGCTTGGTTTTGACCCCCGGTTGGTAAGAACGAGCTTTTGCAAGTTCATGACCACTTTCAGACACCAAATTGGTTGCAGTGCTTACGAGTTTAACATTGATGGGTAAAGAGTTCTAAATCAGAGATTCATATATTCCACATTGTAATAGACTTAGATACCTTTCTAACGGCTTCTCATTGGCCTCATTTCGACGTCGGATGGCCTGGTTAGAGTTGTCACAAGGTGATCGATTATTTTGGGAAAATGAGGCCCACCAGCTTGCATGGAAGGGTTTCATAATAGCTAAGACAATCATTAATGACCCCAACACAAATATCTATTGTCACATTTTCAAAGTATTCACCGATACCTTTCTGACGATACCACATTTTCCTCGATTCGATATTGAATGGCGATTTGACACCTTTCACAAGATTGGGTGTCATGTGGGCCCGCCAACAAGTTAGCGGTTTTAAGTGACCATTGTTCTGGGTCAAATTTGAGGGCTGAGGTGGAATTATCTCAAGTTGGTGATGACATATTCATGACGGTCTCATCGAGACCTTTCCAATGATGTTCCATGCATCTGATTCCAACTTCGTCTCACCGAGCAACATTTTTGGGCTAAGTCAGCAGCAGTAGGGTCAAAATCAAAGTCAAAGTCAAACTTTGACTTGCACATTTTTCCAAGAAATATTCAAAATTAATTGGAAAATTTTATTAAATTTTTTCAGAAAATTGGAAAATATGGGAGAAGGCACGTAGCCTCATGAAAATTTTGGAAAATTTGATTTTTTTTGAAAAAAATTGAAAAAATTCAAAACCCCCCTCTCCTCTCTCTCAAGCCATGTTGTCAATTTGGTTGGGCGGGGGGGAGCTATGCAACAGGGATTCATGGAAGCAGAGGGAGGTTTTTATGGAATCATTTTCAGCTCTACAGTGGGCAACCAACTTCTATGCAGTAGTTTTCAAACAGTTGACCAGGTAAAGCCATCAATCCTAATTCCAAAAACCAAGGAAAATTTGGTTGGTTGTGTTGAGATCCTGCATGAAGAAATTGTATTTTTTCCTTCAAATTGGTGTTTATTTGCCTGGTTCAAGTGTGGTATTGGTTGTTGGTTTAGTATTATTTGCTATTTTTTGAGTTCATGAAGTTATGTGTGTGCCAAAAGATGCAAAGGAGAGGGGATTTGAACCCCTCTTGGGCACCAGGCCGAAGCCTCCATGGCTCCTTTAAAATTTTTAAATTCTTAGTTCTTTGATGAACATTGCAGGCTTGGGCATGTCACTGGGAAGCCCTGGGATTTTAACCCCAGTCCTCCCCCTTCTCCTTTTCCCCAAAAATCCTAGAGTTGCCCAAAAATTCAAATGGAGGGCAGGGGGTTTGAACCCAGAACCTCTTGTCCATTTTTATTGTCCAAAAACCCACATTCCCCAAGTTAAAAAAAAAAAAAAAAAAAAATGGGGGTGGCTAGCCACCCATCCACCACCTGGGATCCACCACCACCCCCTCACTAGCAGTTCTACAACTCGACCTCCATTCTCCATCCCTCTCCATCCTCAATCTCCTCCTCTCCCCTGCGCGCAAACACCAGCTTGACTCCTCCTCAGCCTCCACCTCCACGCTGCCCTCTTCCACGCAGAAACCTCTCCACTACTCACCCATGCCCAATCCCTTCTCCTTTTGCATGTGGCCATTCCCTTCACCTCCTCCCAGCTGCTACCTCTCTCCCCCTTCTACGCACACACTCCCAAAACCCCTACATCCACCTCTGCTTGTGCGTACAACCTCCCCACACGGCCACCTCCCACCTCCCTCTCGGCCCTCACCTCCGATTCCGCACAGCTCCCTCCCTATTTCCCATTCCCCTCCATGCACTCCCTATCACCTCCTCTCCCATAGCCACCACACATGTGCTCAGCCTTCCTCCTCTCCTTCTGAAACCCCAGCTCACTCCCTCCTCTGCCTGCGCCCTCCTCCTCTCCTCCATTTCCCTCTCCACCTCCTTCGCTCCTCCAACTACTTCGTGGGATTTCTAAATTCATGCCCTGGTCGCCCATGCGACCAGGGGGTGGGGGGGGTGGTTTTTAATTGTTGTTTTAATTTAAATTTAGTTTATTGTATAGTTTTAATTTTATATAATTTAATTTGTTATTTAAATTTATTATCGAGTTTTAAATTTTGTTTTATATATATATATATATATATATATATAATAAAATCATTATTAGAACATATAATAAAGTTATAAAAAATTTAATAAATTTTGTTTATACATGATTTAACTATATAGTATAATTTAAATTCCCTCCCCCCTAAGGGTCACTAGACTTTTTAATTCTATAACTTCGCCATACAGAGACATATTTTCACCCGTGAATAGTCTAAATGATCGGGGTGAAGTATATAATGCATCCATGACATTTGCCTCAATAAATGTAGCCCATATTTTCAGTGACATGTCCCAAAGTGACAAGAGCTCATTCCTGGCCCAACAAGCATGTGCCAGAAAGAGGCCTAATTGGGGGCCTCCGAGGCCGAATTGGTCCAGATGAGAAAAATCCATTTCAGCTACAGGTATGTAGGCCTGTAGCAGCCTGTCAATTCTAGTGTCCAGCCCATAATTTTACCCCAACTTCAAACTTTTTCCCTGATCAGTCACTCGGTCGCCTCCCTTCGCGTACCTTCCCGGGGCCATATCTTACTCATCCGCAGTCGGATTTGCGCCAAATGAAAGGCAGCAGACATAGATACAACATGGGCATAGTAAAGAACCATTTTTTGGTTGTTTGGTATAGGGGAAGAGCCTCTCAAGATTCAGGTCCAAGGGGTCCCTTCACCAAAACAAGACCAAATCGAAGCCACGCTTCGACCAACTCACAGGGAAACTTATAGGAAGAAAAGGGGGGGTATAATCAGGTCTGAAAAGTGCTTGAACAGAGGAAATTTACTTACTTACAATGAACAAAGCTGAAAGTCCCCTTGCCCTCTTAATCAACTCAACAAATTCCCCACACCTTGGGGCTTCATCCCAGTGAATCCAATAGCCATGGATGGTCGAGAATTGTCCTAAACCACCTCACCTACAGCTACAAAACATGAAAGCAATGAAATAGCCTTTGATATGGCACAAATCCCAAGGCAAATGGTGATGTGGCATATCAAGCTTTGTCATTTTATGAAAAATGACTTTTTGTAATATGAACTCTTGCATGATTTACTTTTTGGCATGTATTACTATGTAATTGAAGGGTCAAGTCAAATCTGATTTGATCCCCTTTTGGATAAGGTTCCCTTTTAGGATAAGATTCTTTTTGGATAAGATGCCTTTAGGATAAGGTTACATTTTGTAAAAAGACAAAAGCACTTTAGGGTTGGTCCACTTGTCACTTTTAAAAAAGTGACAAATGTCTTGTGACCTAACCCTAAGCCTTCACCTCTCCTTTACAAATAAGAGGGTTGGCATTGTAAACAAGGGGAGGATGAAACAAGGCTCTGCTGAAATTTCTAAGACTCTTTGTGTGTGTGATACTTGTTAGATTTTAGTTGTTGGATGTGTCACTTGTTGGTTAAGGGTTGAGGGGTAGGGGTAAATGTTTGTTATGTTAGCTATCTCTAGGAGGGATTGGTTAGCTAGGTGTTTGTTTTTGCTTTCTTGGGTTTAACTTGCTTACTTTCATCTTCTAACAACTTGGTTTAATTTGTTTAATGTGTTTGAGTGTAGATTTTCTTAAGTATTCAATTGTTTTCAGCCTTATCTAGTGGCTGGGAGTCCTAGGGACCCTTAGGAGAACCCTTAAATAGACCTCTTAGCGGGTTGTTCATACTTGTTTGATTTATCTTTTCATTCATGTATATTTCTGTTATGTTTTCTTACCATTAACCTTGTTGTCCCAAATAGGAGAATTGGTCATTATGGTCAATTTCCCCCCCATGGGAAAACCATCTTAGATAGCTGTTATATACTTCTTATGTGTAATTTTTTGTTATATTTATTTCATTTTTTTCATGCATAAATACTAAAATTTCATTATTTGCCTGCAAGGATACAACCAGTCACCCACTCTGCTTTTCTTAAGCGGTTGGGGACCACCTAGAGACCTGTTTGAGGCAAAGGGGCCAATAGGGCAGCGAAGAAAAACACACATTTCAATCAGTAAATCTACCCAATCACTCTCATATTCACTTTACTTATCACTTGCACTCACTCCAAAATTTTCGGTACACATACCAATGTTTATATGTTTGATTTGTGTAGATAGTTTGAATAGTTCACTTATGAATTCATGTTAAAAATATGATTCATACTTGCATAGGTAATCATCATATTTTCTTTATATTTCAAACACTAAATTTCCAATCCCCATACAAGGAGTTAGTTGGGGCTTCCATGCACATGGCGGCTTTGCCGCTTGCAAAGAGCCTCAACCCATTCATTTGGGTTGAATGGTCTAATTGTCATTTTGTAATTATCTAATCTTGCTATATTTTCATTGTATCACTTTTAGTTCACTAATCTATAGGTGGCTGCCCCTAAAGGGGCCATGCAAAATTAGCAAGCTAAATACATGCAAAACGCAGCAAAAAAAAAAAAAAAACTGAAAACAATTCAGAGGTCCATCCCATACACTGAAAACAAAAACGTATATTATTTAGATATTTACATATACATATTATTTAGCTATGACATATATGTCACTTATCTATTTACTTGTTTTATGTATATATATTTTAAATAGATTTCAAATTCAATAATCAGGAGGCACGCTTATGAAAGCAATACGTGACCTTGCCACATGGATGGCCTGGTATTTCATTTTATGAAATTTCAATTTTGTAGGATATTAAGAGTCAAAGCCAGGGAGTTTTCATCAGGAACCCCTCAGAAGTTGTCTAGTTAGTACAAGTCGAGTGGCATTTCCTTAGTACCACACGGTCAAGGAGTTGATTAACTTAGCTCGGTTGGAATACTACTCTTCTTGGGTAAGCTCAACAAAACCCCTCTTTAGGGGGTTCCTAAGCCTCTTCCTTTTCACAGGTATCCTTCTTCCATCGAAGAGGCTTTAAGAGCCCGGAAGCACTAGTGACGAGAAGTGGCTAATCCCTACTTCTCTAAACTACATGGGGCACTCTTCAACCTAACCACCATGGTCTTCTAGGACTACTCTTCTTATACTGGTTGGTATAGTTCCAGGATGTGTTTGCCTGATCGAGATAACCTTCAAAACAGTGTGGTGGCCAAGGCATGTGATAAAAACTAAAAATTGACCAATAAAATACTTAAAGTCAACCTTTCGTCAGTCCACCTTTTCAATCATGAACCAAAATTGAAGTTGTGAATACTTTCCCTTATATCATAGCTGTAACAACTTGTAACAAGGCTGTTCATCCACTTTTACAAACCATTTTTGTTTTAAAAACATTCCAGGATCACTTCCTGGGTCACTCTGGGGGGTATCAAGCTATTATGAGCTTGTTTCCCTGTCTTGAAAGCTTCGAACAACTTGCTGTTCGCAATTTACAGCCATTTAAAAGTACTTGGCTGTAGCTTTTAAGATCCCTTTTCACCCTTGTTTCACACCCTTTTACTCAAGGCATCCATTGGTTAATTACCCAGGACACCGGTTTACCCCGGAGACCCATTCTGGGACATTTTCCAATGCTTTAAGGAAGTGAACATCTCGTTGTTCACTTTTTTTAGTCCACTTTCCTAAAAATCAGCGATCTTGTTTTCATCCCACTGTCCATAACTTTCATCCACCAGGCCATTTTGGCCATCGAATAAATTAAGGAAGGACAACACCCAGGGTGGGTGGTCCTGAGAAAGACTTCTTGTAAGTCTTTCACCTTTCTTTTTTCCCTTCATACCGCCTCAGGTGAAGGACCACCTGAGGTGCGGGTAGTCTTTGCCTTGTGCCAAGCTATCAAAGAGGTTGTAACCAACTTCACAATTGGATAGGTCGGATCTGTCCCAATGGACATATTTTTCTTATAACACTAGCCTAGGATTCCCTTTCCCAGTGCAGATTAGTCCCAACTCGGAGGTGACCTACTACTAAGAGTGATAAGCAACGCAGTCTAAGGCTAGGAGGTTCATGGAAGGTATGCACATAGTTGGTGGCGTATTACACTTTCAAAGATAAGTATCAATATGTGTTTTAATTTTGTACTTAACTAAAATGCATGTCTGTGATGCTTGTAATATTATCATGTATTCCGTTGCAAGTTGAATTGTTGTTAATTATGTTACAGTGGATGTTAAATATGTTAATTTGATTTAATGCATGTTTTATATATAATTATTAGAATAATTTCATGTAGTAGCATTGCCTGGATGTGGGGTTGATGGACAGGGACGTTACAAATTGGTATCAGAGCCATAGTTTCAACGCTGAGCCTAGATGGACAGGATAAGTGGTCTTTGAACCCAAGGTTTTGAGTGGAAATGGTGTTTGGAGAAACCCATTTCAAACCTTAGATTGTTTCTGAGTTCCAAGGGGTTACTTGGCCATGTTACGAAGCTTAGGAGGAGTAGCGATAGAATAAAACCACAAATGACATGGTATTTGACCATAAAGAGAGAGCGCTCAACACTTGGGGTGTTGGAGCCGTAGGATCTATTCGGAAGGAGAGTCCCTTATGACCATTAGATCTGGGGAAGGTGCAGAGGATTAAATCAGAAGCCCTTCGGACTTCGCAACTTCAGTGAAGTCTGATGCTAGAAACAAGAGAAGGGTCAAAGCCCAAAGCTCCGAAGTGGATTTTCACCGTCGATCTGGAGAGGAGAGGTCGACCGTTGAATTAACAAATGTCGAAAGGTCTAACGCAGTAGTGAAGGGCGAAATTGTTTGACAACACAGGTATTCCAACAGAGGATGAACACCTTCAGTAACCACTCACATAACCAGATCAAATATCAAAACATGGATGTTTTCACATGGTAAAACCCCTACGGGGAAACATCCACGGCCCCAGCCAACGCGGCCACTTGTAGTTTATTAATGCAAAGAAAAATATTACAGAGAGATTTTACAAGAGAGTTTCTCACAATCGATCATCGACAAATGACCCTCCATGCTCTTTAAATAGAGATCATGGTCCAATC
>SNQJ01S0054346.1:17987-62873 GCA_010110895.2 Picea sitchensis | reverse complement strand
AAATGATCTGCAACAGACCCACCTTCCGACATCTTCATATTAAATAATATCTTCATTAGAAATACCTTATTGGATGTCGAGGGTTTTTCATACAATTTGGCCAATGCATCCATCAAACCCTTCGTTGTATTTTCTTTGGAAATATTGAAATCCACCGACGTTGCTAGGCTCAGTCGAATCATTCCTAGAGCCTTATTGTCAATAATCTCCCATTCTACGTCCTTCGTAGCTGCCGGCTTCTTTTCTATTCCACCCAATGGTAGGAATAGATCCTTCTGATATAAATAGTCTTCCATATGCATCTTCCATAACTGGTAGTTTTGGTCGTTAAATTTCTCGACCCTAAACTTTCCATCTTCCGACATTGCTCCCACTCGAACTAGGAACCCTCTTTTCCTGCAAGTTACCTTTCGCTCTGATACCAGTTGTTAGAAAAATAGGACCGTGGAGCAATAAAATAAAACAAATGAGGAAACAAAACACATAAGATACACAATACAATAGAGACACAGATTTACATGGTTCACCCAGTGTGGGCTACGTCCACCAAAGAAATTGCTAGGTCCTTCCTTTATTATTATCCAGCATATGAATGGATAAAACCTACAACAAACCCGCAATAACTTCCTCTTCTTTCTCTCACAGTCTCCTATCTCAGAATATAATATTCACCATCTACCATAGCCGCAATACATTTCCCTCATAAAAGAGGGTTGCCTTCTAGGGAAAACAACCCTAACATAATCTCTATCGTTAGATCTGTGGCCTTATAATGAACAGTCCAGATTTACAATGAAATTATGATATACATTTACAAGGCAATTTTTCCTTCGGGGTCTTCGCCCCCGAACCCCCTCTGCACTCCCCCGCGTGGAAGAGTGTACATACTTCTGGGGTGTAAATACTTCATGGGGTATAAACACGGATGAAAGAAAGGACCTATGAATCAAGAACATAATAAGGCTCCACAACCAATAGAAGCACAACATCAGTATTGATTCTACTCATTCTTCTTCTTCTTCTCATGGATGTGCACTTCATGCTTCTGGTTTCTCCTTCAATACAACTTCTACTTCTTCTTTTGATGAGTGGCTTATTGATTCTGGAGCATCTTATGATATCGATAAGGATAAAGACATATTTTATGCTCTAAATGAAAGTAACACCAAGAAAATATTTGTTGGTGATGATAGATATCTTAGTGTTGTGGGATCTAGAACAATTCAAGTAGATAATGGTCATTTCAATGATGTATTATGTGTTCCAAGTCTTTCTTTCAAACTTCTGTCAATATATCAAATCACTCATTCAGCTGAAGGTAAAATTGTAGAGTTTTCACCTCACCAAGTTGTAATAAAGGATCTAAAATATTCTAAGCATGTTCTTGCAACTAGAATTGCTGATGATATTACCAGGTTGTACAAGTTTGACAACTTTGGGTCATCATATTTTTCATCATTTTTTTTTCTCATAGCAATGACTTGAGCAAACTTTGGCATGAGCGGTTTGGTCATCTAAACTATCACTCATTGCAACAACTATGTAATCAATAGATGGTGATTGGACTTCCTCCTATTTCATGCAGAGATGGTGTTTGTGTCAGTTTTTTTCTCGACAAACATCAATGGGACAATTTTGACAAACGTGCCTCTTGGCACGCCTCGGGCCCTTTGCATCTTGTTCACAGTGATTTGTGTGGTCCACTTTCTACTCCTTTTTCTGGGTGCAAGTATTTCTTAACTTTCATTGATGACTTTTCCAGACGTACTTGGGTTTACTTCTTAAAACTTAAGAGCAAAGTTTTTTGACAAGTTTTTGGCCTACAAGGCCCTTGTAGAAATGAAATTTGGACATCAAATTCAAAGGTTAAGAACAGATAATGAAGGCGAATGTGTGAATAATAATTTTACAAATTATTGCACTACACAGGGTATCCAAATGCAACACAATGTTCCATATACACCACAACAAAATGGTGTTGCTGAGAGAATGAACCGCACATTAAAAGAAATGGTTAATTGTATGATCCAATCTAAGGGATAACGTCTAAAGTATTGGGTGGAAGCCATCAAATATGAAAATTACATAGTAAATCACACTCTCACAAAGGCTCTTAAAAGTATAACACCGGAATAATATTGGACTAAAATCAAACAAGATGTAAGTCACTTCCGTGTATTTGGCAATATAGCATGGGCTCACATTCCTGATGAGAAAAGGAAAGCATTGCAGCCTAAAAGTGAGAAGTGAATATTTGTTGGTTATTCTGAAGATGTCAAAGGTTATAGAATTCTTCAACCACATTGTAATGAAATTATTATTAGAAGAGATGTTAAATTTGATGAAAATCTCTTGTCCTGCAAGCCTAATTTAACGATTGTGCCTTCTTCGGCTTGCGATACATCTTCGACGTTTGTGCCTTCTTCTGTTCCTATTCTGGTTTATTATTTAGATGATGATAGTGAGAATGAAAATACACCTTCGCATGCTCACCTTCCTCCATATGAGTCCTTTTAACCTGAACCAACACTAGCTCCACCACTTCCTAGATGGGTTCGTTCAACACGAGAAGCAGTTGGTGATCTTGTCAGTGATCCTTCATATTAGCGTCGGACACGTTCACAGTTTTAGTGAGCCTCTTCTCTTTTGTCTCAAGTTTCAGAGAATCATGATCTAGAGACATTTGAAGAAGATTCAGGTCATCCAGATTGGGATACAATAATGAATTAATAGTAGCATTCTTTAACAGAAAACGATACTTGGTATCTTGTACCTCTTCCAAAAGGAAGAAAACTTGTCAGATGTAAATGGCACTACAAAACTAAGTAAGCATCAGATGGAAGTGTTGAAAGACACAAGGCTTGGTTAGTTTCCAAAGGATTATCCTAAGTTGAAGGAATTGACTATAATGAAACATTTTCCCCTGTAGCCAAATGAATTCCATCCACTTTGTTTTTTCCCTTGTTGCTTCACATAAATGGGAGGTCCACCAGATGGATGTTAAATATGCCTTCTTGTAGGGAGATTTGCAAGAAGAAATATAAATGGAACAACCTCTTGGCTATGTCCATAATGACTCTAGCCTTGTTTGTCACCTTAAGAAATCTCTTTATGGTCTTAAGAAATCTCCTCGAGATTGGTATTCCAAAATGAACAACTTTCTTATTGACACTGGATTCTTTAGATTCCATTATGATCCTAATGTTGATACCAATAAAGTAGGAAGCCATCTCATCATCCTTGTCCTTTATGTTGATGACCTTATCCTTATTGGTAGTGACTCAAAACTTTTAAACCATGTGAAAATCAACCTTAAGAAGAAATTTGAAATGAAAGACTAAGCTTTGCGCTTTTTTCTTTGGCCTTCAAGTTTTGCAAACCAATGAAGAATTTTTCTTTCCGGTCTAAGTATGTTTCTTGATGTTCTTAGAGTACAAACTTTCACATGGATGATTGTAAATTAACCTCTTCTCCCTTGCTCCGATGCGGAGTCAAGATTACTTCCATCTGTACTTTTCCTGAAGTTGATGCCGCCCTATATTGTCAGTTAGTTGGTAGCCTCTTATACTTGACTCATGCAGTCACGATCTTTCCTTTGTTGTTGGTCTTGTTTCTTGGTATATTAAAAAAACCCATGAAATCCATTTGGAGACAAATTAAAGGATACCCGGCAATCTATGGTACAAATCAGTTTGGGATACATTCTGATTCGGGGGACCTGTTGATCAAGTCCTCTTGATTCAGTTGGTGACCACGATGATTAATTCTCTTGATTGATTGGGTCATTTTGATGATTAATATCTTGCTGAGGTTATGTTTTCAACAGTTCGAGGGACTGTTTCTGAGCTGCTGAAACAACATGCTATTTCACTTTCTTCGGCAAAAGCAGAAATCGCAAGCAATGGTAAATGAAAATCAGGAATCTTTGTGGCTTTGATAGATCCTTTTCGAGTTTGGATTCCGGTAACTTGTCATTGACCTTTGTGCAACAATCAAAGTACCATCAAATTTCGTAAAGACCCAATTCAATGTCGGCCAAAAAACACATTGAGTTATACATGCACTTCATCAGAAATATGATTCATGATCAAGTTATTGAAGTTGTCTTTTTCCTAAAGATCAAATTGCAAACATTTTCAAAAAGTCTCTTCTGAAGTGAAGTTTTCCAAACTTTGATCTATGTTAGGAGTTTAGTAAGGATTATTGTCATCAAGGAGGATAGGATAATTCTTCCTTCCTTCTCTTTATTGTCGATAATGCAAATCCTTTAATCATATCCCGATTTGTTCTTAAGGGGGGATATTGGGATATTTAGACAGTGGGAGTTAGTTAAAATCTACTTTGTCTAATATGTCGTTAAGTAAAAATGTGTTTCTAAGTGTGTTTCTTTATTATGCATTAGTATGCATTTGTAGTTAGGAATTTATTGATCATGATATGTTCACGACATAGAGTGATATGAAGATTCATATTCTCATAATCCTAATATCTACATTGATTTGTGGCTTAAAAAATGATTGGTCCATGATCTCTATTTAAGAGCATGGAGGTTCAATTTTTGATGATTTATTTTAGAAACTCTCTTGTAAAATCTCTGTATGCTTTTTTATTTTGCATTACTAAAAATTTTGCTCAAGTGGTAAGCGTTGAGTGGGGTTGTGGATGTTTCCGGTAGAGTTTTACCACATCGAAACATTGATGTTTTGATATTTGATGCAGGCCCATTGAATGGCTATTGAGTGTTTGTCCTCTATTGGAATATGCATTGATAATGGAACACATATACTTTTCCTTGTACATGATAATTTAAATGTATTTTATCTTAAAGTCTTTAAATTTATGTTGTAAATTGTCTTTTTTCTATAATGTTTCTTTTATTTCAAATAGTGTTGATATGAATTTTCTAATGGAATAATTTTATCTTTCATATTATTCATGTACATACTAATGTAAGCACAACATGCATCATGAGTTCTCATGTTGAGTGCATCAACCACTTGGTCTCTTTTCCCTTGATGTGCCCATTCAAATTCATTTCATGAAATTCAAACCATTTAGTTTTCATGGCATTTAATGTCGGTTGGTAAACAAATGCTTCAGATCACAATGGTCTATCCTTGGCTCAAATTGCTCTCCAATAGGCAATATCAACACATTTTTAATGCATGAATAATGGCTAATAATTATTCTCATGTTCTTTAATTGTTTTGGTTTCATACCTCATGATATTTTTGTGTGAGGACTCCACCAAGCCTTTCCTTGCATTCGTAGTAGCACACAAAAAAACATTCATCAGTGCAAATCTCACAATATTAAACTTGTTAATTTCTTTCAACGTTGAAATCTCTTTACGCGGAATTCCATTCCGAGTGCCTCCATCTTTGCCAAAGTAATGGGGCTTTCCAATATTTGAGAATATTTTTGCAATCTGTTAATAGCTTTGGAAAGACCCTTGAATGATATGAACTAAAACTGACATTTCTTGGCTCATTTAATCCTCTATGGCCTCTACCTCGGGATCAGCTGCTTTATCCCATATCTTTGAAATAATATACCCCTGATATGAATCTCCTTTTTCAAATGCACTTATTTATCCTTACGCTTCTTATATATAAAAGTACAGCGCAATTCTCAAATTTTGTTGGTCATCATTCTAACTTAGAGTAGGTAATTATAAATCTAGAATAGAATGAAAAACTTGTATACTCCCTATACACTTCGTCTGCCATCATACACGCCAGCCTTTAGGTGCATTTGACCATGCAAATGGAACTATTATTGAAATCATAATGCTATATATTGTCTTGAATTTTTCTTGCTATATTGTCCTTTATTATACTTGATCATAACATGATCCAAGTCCATATTGAAATATTCTTTCTACCTTTTTTGGCTTATAAATAAATCATCAATCCTTTGAAAAGGGTATTTGTTCTTTACGATGACCTTATTTAGCTATCTAAAATCAATACCTAGCCTTAAGGTTCCATCTTTCTTCTTCATAAAAAGAGTTGGGGCACTTAAAGGTGACACCCAGGCATATACCTTCTTAACTAATTCTTTTCAAGTTGCATGTCCTTCAGCTATAGTGTCCCCATTATGTAATGTGTCTTGGACACTGGGAAACACCTGGCACCAAATCAATAGAGATATCAATGTCTCTCTTTGGTGGAAACCATGGTATCTCTCTAAATATATCCTCATAATCTTTCAAGACTAGGTGATTTTCAATACTTGGGACTTTATGCTTAGTTTCCTCTTCCATACAATTTGCAAAAATCTGACATCCCTTCTGAAACTCTTTTTCAAATACATAAGCAAATTTATCAACATCCCAACTTTTGGAATTCCTTAGACCTTGTTTTCCTTATTCATCAAGATATGTGATTCTCTTGTTGTATTTAATCTAGGACAACATAGTGTATTCCAATCATCCAGAATTGGACAAGCATGTAAATTGAATGGTGTGATTTTTTACATCCACCTTTGTGTTTATTCCATTCATGTCTATTGGACATTATTTAACTAACTCATTGATTTTCCTCATAGTGCCTGTATTTCTTGAATTCTCCAAGATTTTCTATGCTTACTCCTTTGTAAATTGATCTTTTCAACAATGTGAGTTTATGTAAATATATTTAGCTCTAGAATAAATTAGAATTTCTATGGATTTGTTATCAATCTTAACTTCAACTTTAATCTTTGGTGTGATTTATACTCTTCTTTCTTGTTGTCCCAGGTTATAATCCTTGGCGTGTTTCACCTCCACAGAATGTTGTGAAAATCCTCATTCTTTCTCCCCTTTGTGAGGAAGTCCATATATAAACGTTTCCTCCATCAGCTACTTCGATTATGTAATCTTTGCATGGCCTTTCCCAAATGTGTCTCTGGGTCTTCTGCTCCATTTTGGGACAGTTGATCTAGTGACTTTTGAGAGTATTTCATGAAAAGGGTGACTTAAAACCTTTCTGCCTTTAGTCTTTTGCCGTCATCTTGTATTCAAATATTTTGGAAAATTGGCCTTCCTCTACTCCGCTCATAAAGAGACACTCTCTTTATCTCTTCCTCCAAATTTTTAGGGTTATCATGTGTATCTTGTCACTAGAAAGACGCCTCAAGTACTGTTTCCCTTGTTGCTTCCATAAATGGAAGTCCACGGAATGGATATTCAAAATGCTATTCTGTGAGGGAATTTTGAAAGAAATATAAATGGAACAACCTCCATTATATCTATAATGGCTCTAGCCTTGTTGTCTGTAAGAAATCTCTTTATGGTCTTAGAAATCTCCCTAAGCTTGGTATACCAAAATAGACAAATTTCTTGATGACCTTGGATTCAACTAGATTCCATTCGATCCTAATGTTGATACTTTTAATAAAGTAGGAAGCCATCTATCATCCTTGTCACTTTATGTTGAGTATTGCCATCATGTGGTATTGACTCAAAGCTTTAAACCATGTGAAAATCAAGAAGAGAATTTTGATAGAAAATTAAACTTTGCACTATTTCTTTGGCTAAGTTTCTGGAAAACCAGCTGAAATTTTTTCTTTCCGATCTAAGTATGTTTGTGATATTTCTTCATCGGCTTTCACGCTGGATGATTGTAAAATAACCTCTTCTCCCTTCGATGGAGTCAAGCTTACACCACAGCCTTCCTCAAAGTTGATGCCCTATCTTGTCGGGTTAGTTTGGTGACCTCTATACTTGACTCATGCAGTCGTCTTTCTGTTGTTTGGTCTTGTTTCTGCAGTGTAAGCACCCCATGAAATCATTGGAAGTAAATTAAAGGATACTTCTTGTCTAGTTTTAAATCGTTTGCAGGATACATTCTGATTCTGAAGTTCTGTTGATGAAATTCTCTTAGATTGGAACCAGAGTGATACTGAAGTTGTTCAGAATTCCTCTTGATTCAGAATTGGTCCGGCGACCGATGATCGAAAGAATCTTTAGGGTTATAACTTTCTTCAACCTTGAACTTTGGGACACATTTCTGGGCTTTGCTATTAACCAACATGCTATTTCACTTTCTTAGTAGAAAGCGGAAATCTGGAAACGGTAAATGAAATGAGAATCTTTGTGGCTTTTCGACGGATCCTTTCAGGAGTTTGGATTCCAGTAGCATCAGACCGATACTGGTAACAATCAAAGTACCATCAGCTCTCCAAAGACCAATTCAATATCGGCAACACATCGAGATACACATGCTTCATCGGAAATATGATTCATGATCAAGTTATTGAAGTTGTCTTTTCCCTCTGAAGATCAAATTGCAAACATTTCACAAAGTCTCTTACAAAGTGAAGTTTTCCAAACTTTGAGTCTATGTTAGGAGTTGATGAAGTTGTCATCCAAGGGGGGATAGGCTCTGATTCTTCCTTCCTTCTCCTATTGTGTCAATATTACAAATCGTTCAATCTATCCCAAGTTGTTCTTAAGGGGGATATTAGGATAACTGGACAATTAGGAGTTAGTTAAAATCTACTTGGTCTGTGTCATTGGTAAAAGTGTGTTTCTTTGTATGCATTGTGCATTTGTAGTTAGGAAATCGGCGGTCATATTATGTCTGACCTTAGAGTGATATGGCGATTCATATTCTCCTCAATCCTAATAACTACATTGATTCGTCTAAAGCGATTGGTCCATGATCTCTATTTAAAAAGAGCATGGAGGGTCGTTTGATGATTTGTTTTAGAAACTCTCTTGTAAAATATCTCTTGTAATCTTTTATTTTGCATTAATAAGCTGCTCCAAGTGGTGGCGTTAATTTGGAAACGTGGATGTTTCCCCGTAGGGGTTTTATCAAAACATTGAATGCGTTGATCTTTGATCTGGTATTGTGAATGGTTATTGAAGGTGTTGTCCTCTGTTGGAAAACCTGTGTTGTCCTAATGGACACATATAATTTTTCTTTGTACATGATAATTTCATCTTCTTTAATTTCAAAGTCTTTAATTTTGTTGTAAATTGTCTTTCTATAATGTTTCTTTTATTTCAAATAGTGTTGATATGAATTTTCTAATGGAATAATTTTATCTTTCATATTATTCATGTACATACTAATGGCTACAACACGCATCCCACATCTCTCATCTTTGGAATTGCATCAACCACTTGGTTTTCTATTCCCTTGATGTTTTTAATTTCAAATTCATATTCATTTAAAAATTCAAATAATTTAGTTTTCATGGCATTTAATGTCGGTTGCCCAAACAAATGCTTGGATCCTGATGGTCTATCCTTAGCTCAAATTTCCTCTCCAATAGGCAATATCTCTACATTTTTAATGCATGAATAATGACTAATAATTATTCTCATGTTCTTTTAATTGTTTGGACTCATAGCATACCATGATATTTTGTGTGTGAGGACTCCACCAAGCCTTTCCTTGCATGCATCTGTACACACAAGGAAGTGTTTGTTTGGGTCTGCAATCTTCAATATTAGAAAACTTGTTAAAATTTCTTTCAGCAGATTTAATCTCTCTTCGCACTTGGAATTCCATTCAAATTGCACTCACTTCTTTTGCAAAAGTAATGGGGCTTCAATATTGAGAATAATTTTATGAATCTTCGGTAATAGCTGGAAAGACAGCGAATGATATGAACTCTGTGACATTTCTTGGCATCGACCATCCTCTAATGGCCTCACCTTATAGGGATCAAGCTGCTATCCCATCCTTGAAAATAATATGCCCCAAGTCATGAATCTCCTTTTTATAAGAAGATGCACTTATTTATCCTTGCATACAACTTGTGCTCTCTTAAAAATTTTAGCACCATTCTCAGAAATTTTGTTTTTAAAGTCATGTTCTAACCCACAGAGTGTAGATGAGTATATAATCTAAGATAGAATGAAAAACTTGTACATATACTCCCTCAAGCACTCCATTCATCATGCACATAGCTTGTTGGTGCATTTGATAATCCAAATGGAACTATTGTGAAATCATAATGCCTATATATTGTCCTGAATTTTTCTTGCTAACATATTATTCCTTTATCCTCCTTGATCATAACATGATCTCAAGTCAATCTTGGAAAATTCTTTCACCTTTTAGCTTATAAAATAAATCATCAATGGATTGGCAAAGGATATTTGTTATTTATGGTGACCTTATTTAGCCATCTAAAATCAATATACAACCTTAAGGTTCCATCTTTCTTCTTCATAAAAGAGTTGAACTTGGTGACACACTTGGGCATATATGCCTTGTAATAGTTCTTCCAGTTGCATTTGCAATTCTTTCAACTATAGTGTTCCCATATGTAAGGTGTCTTAGACACCAGGGAAACACGGCACCAAATCAATAGAGATATCAATGTCTCTCTTTGGTGGCGATTTTTAGTTCCCTAGAAACATCCAAATCCTCTCAAAGGCGGATGGTCTTCTTGTTGTTTTCACTTTATCTACGGTTGCCTCTTCCATGGGCTGCAAAAATCTGACATCCCTTCTGAAACTCTTTTTCAAATACATAGCCCAAATTTATCTAACATCTACAACTTTTGGAATTCCTTGAACCTTATCTTGTTTTCCTTATTCATCAAGATATGTGATTCTCTTGTTGTAACAATCTAAAAACAACATGGTGTTTTCCAACCAATCATGCCAATTGTGGACAAGCATATGAATTGAATGGTATGATGTTCATATCTACCTTTGTTTTGAGTCCATTCATGTCCATAAAACAATCTTTAACCAACTCATTAGTTTTCCTCTTAGTGCATGGTGCTTGGGCAGACCAAGATTTCTATGCTTACTCCTTTGTAAGTGGAATCTTTCAACAATGTAGAGTTTATGTAAATATATATTTGAGCTCTAGAATAAATTAGAATTTCTATGGATTTGTTATCAATCTTAACTTCAACTTTAATCATGGGTGATTGATATTATTCTTTCTTGTTGTCGAGGTTGCATAAATCCTTGGCATGTTTCCACCTCCTGAATGTTGTGGAAAATCCTCATTCTTTCTCCTTTGTGAAGTCCCTATATAAGTGATTCCCCTCATGCTAACGATATTGTGATACTACCTTGGCCTTTTCCCAAATGTATCTACATTCTTCTGCTCATTTTGGGATGACTGAACTTGTTAATTTTCTTGGGAGTTATTCCTAAAATTGTTAAAACCACTACGCCTTTGATCCTTTTTGCAAATCATCTTGTCTTTCCAATATTTTTTGGAAAGTTGGCCTTCCTCTACTCTACTCATAAAGATGTTTTCTCTTCTTATCTCTTCCAAATTTTTGGGATTATCATATTGTATCTTGTCACTATAGAAAGAAGGTAACCCGGATTATCATATTGTATCTTGTCACTATAGAAAGAAGGTAACCCACTCAAAAACCCTTGGATTTTGACTTTCTCATCCTTAATGAAGTTAACATATTTAAACAATTCAAACAATATCTTATCATATTCATCCATTCTCGTGCTTCTCAACTTGAGTTCAAAGAACTCTTTAATTTTCCTTTCATATTAATTCTCAGATGAAAATTTCTCTTTGAAATATATTTTGAACTGCCTCCATGAAACCTTCTTCTCATCAAGGTGCTTGGATTACTTAATTTGATCCCACTACATGGTTGTTGTTCCTTGCAAGTGGTAGGTTGGAATTCTAGATTCTACCCTTGAGGGGTAATCGTGTAGCTAGAAATATTTTTTCATCTCCAACAACCAGGTCTTAGCCTCTTCTCCCTTTCTGTGCTCACCATTGAAAGTTGATGGTTTGATTTTCTTGAGTTCATCTTGCAAGATGTATGCCTCGAGACTTCTCCTCTACCTCTTGATAGGATACACACTTGGGATTCTCCTTGGCCCTGAACTTACATGATTTATGCTAGTGGATTTCCTTGGAGAATGATGGGGCCTACTCATGCTTCTTGACTATATGTCATTCCCATGATCATCCCTTCTACTATGAGATATGTATGTAGTCACTTGTCCAGCACTAGCTACTTTCTTGGTGCCAAAGTATTTTTTAACTTACCTATGCAACATATTGAGACTTTGAAGCATCTCTTCCTAATATTTCATAATATTTTCATTATCCACCATATAGATATGCACTTCTCTCTACAGACTTTTCAAAGTTACAAGATCCTTCCTGCTACTTCTTCCATTAGACTATGTCTCAACATTCCCCATGTTGACATGCAAACCTATCACCTCCTCATCATGGTTGTAAGATCATGAGAATAATCCATAAATCCAATCCTCATTTAAGAACCAAATTTGTTTTCTTGTACCTCTGATTCTACAAGAAATGTGCATGTAATAATTACTATTATCAAATGCATACTATAAAAAATTCCATTAATTAGATTATAGGTTATTCTTCATCTCAATTTATGAAGAACACAATACACTAACTAAAAATGGGATTTCGTCGACACATTCCTCTCTAAAAAAACTCTCCAATGACTATACTCATGTATCATTCTGAGTGAAAAGTGAAAAGTTACAACATTCAAAACTTGTAATTTCCACTCACTACTCTGTTTTTACTATTACAAAAATTACTTTATTACGTTTTGAGAAATTTTAGAGCCCAATTCAAAATTTTGGTTTGGTATATGGCTTCTCCTCCTCAATACCTTTCCATTGACTATTTTTTTGCTCAAATTTGAGCTCCAAGATGAAAGTTATGGTCTGAGGAAGTTTAGATTGTTTTCCCATTTAATATATGTATGATACAAGTGTCGTCTTTCTCTTCGTGCACATTTTTATGTGCCTAGATTCTAAATATGGTTCCATGGATGACTTCTATGGTTCATAATATTTCCATAAACTACTCATGTGCTCTAAATGAACTTCTAAGCATAGAGTTATGCCCTCGGAAAGTAAATTGGTGCCAAAATTATACCCTAAACTATTTCAATTGTAACTTTCTCATGCAAGCTATGTTTTTCATCTGGAATAGATCGTTGGAAATATCTCTCCAAGTTATTTTATTTAAGGTGCAAAAAAAATATTTGGTTCCTTCAATAGTTATTGTTTCAAAAATTAGAACTCCTAAAAACGTTGTTTAGGGCCTCAAAATTCCACCTGCAAGTTGAAGGCCTTAAAAAACTGGAAAACAATTGTAGAAAATTGTTTGTTTTGACTATTATAACAGTATTTTAACCTTCCTCTGGCCCATGGATGAATATCCACCATTGATTGTTGAATTGAAGCAATATGAACTGTTGATTTTCTAACACTACATCGGTGATCGACGATCGACTAATTCCTTTGGTAAACCAAAATTTCTCATTGATTTCCCTGAACCCTGATCATCTACCATTGGTCATTTCTCTTGGAAACCATTTTTTTCCCACAAATATCGTTGAACCCCAATCATCAGTGATTGACCATCAACAAATTTCCTTGGCAACTAAATTGTTTACAAATTTCGTCAAATCCCAATCATCAACCATCATCCATATCTTGGCTAACCTGGCAACTATGATAACATGGCATGAAATATAGATGATGATGTGGCATGACACATGGACATTGAAATGGCACTCTAGTTGACTTGGAATGACACATGGATGCTAATGTGGCATGAAACATGGAAACTGACATGGCAAGACGCATCATACTCCCTTTCCTTCATTGGTGATGGACAACTTCTCTTGGAAAATTGAACACCTCGCTAAATCTACCGAATCTCGATCATTGGCCATCAACCATTGGTGATTTACTTTGGACACATGAAACATTTCTCCAATTTTTCTAACCTTTGATCATCATCCATCGGTGATTGGCAAATTTCTTCAGTAAAAGGAACACTTTTCCAATCTCACCAATCTGACCATCAACAATTGGCGAATTCTCTTAGGCAGAACAAAATACTTTCACAAATATCTCTGACTCGACCATTGGCCATCGATGATCTCTCTTGTATAACTTCAACACCTAGATATTTTTGACCAAATCCCAGATGAATCTGGGTCGTCGATTTCCTATTCAAAATGATCTTGACGGTTGATTCACCAAACTTCGTCAAACTTTGTCGATGAATTTCGACCATCAAGCTACTACATTTCCTAGCTATCAAAAATGAATCCTAGTCGATGATTCTATTCTTTTGGTAAAACTCTAAAAGCTCATAATTTGTTAATCAAATTATGATGAATCTGGGTCGTTGATCTCAAAATCAAACATAATCTCGACCATCAATTCATTGAATTATCCCAACTCCTTCAACCTCCATTAGAACATGAGTTTTCAACCTTCTAAGTCAAATTTAGCTGCAACATTGCAAAGTGACGCCATTAAAACTCTATTCGAAGGTTCCGAGGCATATTTAACTCGAACCTATTTGTATATTTGGGGATTTCACTCCGATTTTTCACTATTTTCCCCAAATCTCTATTAGAACAAAATATATAACAGTGAAATTTACCAAATTCTTGTTGGTATTTGGCTCATGTGGGTCCATTGTTGAATTAGAGGATCTGATACCAATCTGTAATGTTCCCCATCCCAATCGAGGTCCATTACATGTGGAGATACTCATAATTTTTTTTTAAAAATGTTAACTATTCTTGTAGCTTACCAACTACATAAAAACATACAATTTTAACCATTTGCTTATACAATGAACTAGATGCATCTACAACATTCTAAAATAAACATAAAATGAAGCTAATAAACTCAAATACACCAAAATATATTTTTTTCTCAAACACAAAGTTAATACACAACAATTAAATTCATAATGCAACCTAGAAACACGATAAAATACTTATAGTTTAAAAACAATTGTGCAACCAACTACTTGGGATGGATGCTCTGTTGGAATATCAAGCATTGATGGTGTTGACAATTGAAAACGTCAACGTAGTTTCATCTACAAAGTGTTTCTAAAGCCTATTATTTTAAAAACTAAATAATACTAGTAGGTGGGACCCCCTTGAAATATTGGAGAGCAGACCTGTGCATTTTTTATGTTGAGACAATGTGTGACACATGGTTGATGAAGATTTTGTGTTATTGGTTATAAAATGAGCTTATGAAAGGTCATTTGCTTGCGTTACTACAGCCTATGCTTTCATTAATATCATTGTTGTCTATTCTTATTGCACCTGCATAACAATAATGTTAGTGAAAATTGCATAAAGGCAGTTTTGAGGAAAAGCAAAGTACTATATCTAATGCAAAAGAGACCTAGTTCTGCAATACTACATGCAAAAAATACTTGTTGATAGTTGTTAAGTCCTAGCTAAGAAGAAAATGGCTATGAATCATGTTTTAATTACACGATTTATATGCATATGGTTGAAAAGTTGGTGGCCATTTTGGCAAAGTGATAATGTAAATGGTTATACAATGGTTAATGGAATTATGTGGACAATATATATGTGATTTGGAACGTTGGTGGCATATTTTGGCAAGGTCATAGTGTTAATGGTTATACGAATCGTTATATGGAATTTGGATTGTGTTATGGATTAAGTTAGAAAGGTGGCATGGTTTATTGGATTTTAATACGGTGATAGTCTCAATACATGTTGATTAATGGTGTTAATGGAGAATTGTTGGCATGCACTGTTTGAGTTAATGAGGTAGAGGTGGAGGTGATGTGCATTTACTTCACGTCACCTTTACCCTTCTCGTTGGCCGCCACCCTAGTCAGACTATTGTTTGATCTTGTTGTTGTGTTCATGCTCCAGAATTTTAGTAGGGTGAAACCGCTCGACCACCTCTCATCTTAAGGATTTCGATTAACAGGTATGACCTTTTTTGGCCATTCTTGACTTCACTCTGGTTATGAAATGATTTTTGGCTTAGTTGTATGGGTTTGTGTTTGTCCTGAGTGCTGCAACTGTGTAAAATTTCAGTTTTGAATGGTAAATGGATGGTTCGTCCTGCAATATTTTGAGTTTGTAGAAGTTATCAGTCTTCCTAGTGATATCTCTCTGTTACTAGTGGCTTAGTTGTAGTTATTTTTGTTGTGAGGTTGATTAGTTGGCTATCCCCCATGCGTGTGCGTCACTTGTCCAGTCTCTGGTTTTTATGGTTTACGGATGGAAGCATTCTTCATCGCTGCATCTTGTTTATTTGAGAAATGGTCGATTTCTTCACTAGAAGCCATGAAATGGCTCTCCTATTCTTGCTCGACCTCGCCATCACCTCAATGTTGGGGTTGTTTTAAGAACCAAAAGGGTTACACCCTGTGTGCATTAAGCTTCGCTATCAATCGGGTTGGAGCCTGGCTCCTCTGTGGTAACCCTCCTATCTTGGACTTGACATATATCCATGAATAATTCATGGTTCCCTCTCTGTATGCACTTTTGGTATCAGGGTTTGTCACCATTAAAATAAGTTGGCTCTAGCTATCCTGTGTTGGTCACAGTGAAAACCATTAAATCTACAAGTCTGAGGGTGACATGGAGCACCAAGCCTGGCCTGTAGGGTTTATCACTTGTGTGTTGGATGGTCGTATATCATCGACCATTTTAAGTACAGACCTGTCCAGTTGATTATGTGACAGTCATGTTAGTTTGGCATATGATTACTACTTCTGTGATAATAAGGATAACCCTTGGTTGCCAGTTGCACTTTCACAGAACGCAGTCACTCTCCTCATATTAATACTCGGTATTTTTATTGGAAGGGCCTTTGCCCCGTTTCGATTGGGTGCGTGGGTACGCAGAGTCACCACAGCGTGTTCGGTTGATTGATTTTCTACCCCAGTGGAAAATTGTTGGTTGATGTAAAGTCACTAATATTTGCACTTATGATGAGTTGGATGAGGGTTGGCATTGGTTACGAGTGCTTGGGTTGTTCACACATGTCGTGTTCTGTGTATGGGGTTTTGCAAATGATTTTTTATAAAGGTAACTATGTTTTTCTTAGGGGCTAAATGATTATTGGACCAGATAACTATAGAAAGTATATCCACGACATCCTTGTGTTATTGTTTGAACAAGATTGAATGTGCATAGCCTCAGCACGATATGTTGAGTTATTATCGTGACTGTGTGTTTGTTGTGATGAGTGGAAATGTTGCACTATGGAGTTTGGTTAGCTGCACTCTGTGTGTAATATGGATAGATTGTTTTTTTACTCAGTGATAGCCTCAAAGTTTTAAGCATGTTATTTATTAAAATTGACCTCTGTTTGATGACAGTCATGTTGGATATTTGGCCCGGATTTTAGGTCACATTGAATCATTTGTTTTTACAAGGGCGTAACTACATTGCCTTGGAATTTTACTCCTGAATAGCCTATGTCTAAATGGTGGTTGTTGGTTGTATAGTTAATTTTAATTTTAGGCGTGGCATGTGGGGTTTTGATTATTTTACTGCATATATATATGAGAACGAATATCATTGCAGGTCTTGATGGGATCTATTGCAAAAACAATGACTTCATTATTATTTTGGAAACATGACTTTTAAATATAGATGTGGATTGAAGAAATGCATGGCAGTGGTGGATGTTAATGATTACAGATTGGAAATGAGTGTTGTTGTTGACTGTTATAAAATGCAGAATGTGTGAATAAAGGGAACATAAACTCTTACAAATTGTATGAAATACTTATTGTTTTTTAATGACACAATGTTGGATATTAATGAACAGTGAACTGGTCAAATACACAGGAATTATTACTCGGTCATCTGATTGTTGGTTGAGGCATCTATTCTTACTGCAGAATGTTTTATGGATCACTTGATTAATTTCATGAATAGTAATCGTTATCCTCCCCTCTCATTATCTCACTTTCCTCTAATTACAAACCCTTCACATATCCCATATTCATTTTTTCACTCCCTGTTCTGATATTTATTACAGCTAAGAGAATTTATGTGTTAAGTGGATGAAGTGGTAGTGTCTTGAGTGGATTGCAGTGAGGTTTTTTTGGGTTGATTTATAGTTGATTGTTGTTGTAATTGAGAAGTGACCATTTTTCTCCCCTTTCATTATATCATATTTTCTCTCAATACAAACCCCCCACATATCCCAGGACACTATTTCACCCCCCTGCTCGTTGATTAACATTAAAACAATTTGTATGGATTGGATTGCATGCGCCTGATACATTCTGAGCCAAAAAAAATTCATATTTTTAAGAGTTTCCATGCATGGCTATTTAAAAGACTATTTTCTAATTGATTACACATGCAGGATGAGTTTTTTCAGTCAAGGAAGCCATGGCCGAGGAAACAGAGGTAGACATAACTGGAATCAAGGCCCAAGAAGGCCCAGGTTCTCTATACATTTTGACGTTGATTTAGAAGATCTTGGCCAATTGTTTCATGTTGGATTATTTAATTGGATTGGGAAGGGAATAGTTCAACCTAGGCATGAAAGGCCTCCTTTCCAAGCCCCTCAAGCCCCCGGTATCCATGTGCCTCCTCATGTCTCTTTACAGCCTGAAGTCCCTGAAAATGATGGGTGTCAGGAGATTGTTCACCCGACAGTCTCCCAACACCATGGCTGGTGTTGTTCTTGAGTTTATACTTTAAGGCTCTAAAGTATACCGTCAAGGCATCCGAAAAGATAAAGAGAATTAAGGAGTAAGAATCAATTGCGAACGGTAAATCAGAGTTGGTTTCTCAACTGTCTCTGTCTAGCTTCCCATTTTTCTTGGATGTTGATTTTTCTCTCAATAACTACCCATGAGCATTCTAATTCGACTCGAGTAGTTGTTGTTTGCAGGATAGTATTAAATAAGTTTAATCAATGCTAGTTTGATCCTGTAGGCCAGGTTCTATGTTAGGCTGTCTATTACTTGGGACAGTCATGGGGAGTAAAATTTTATTGAATTAAAATGTTTTAAGATTTGTTGCTTCAGTTTTGAGGGATGAAATAGAAAAAGAGTTTTGAAACTCAAAATAATAGTAGAGACCATTTCCAGTACTTGAAACAATTTGAGAATAGTAAAATAATAACAAAAGTAACGCTGCCGAAAAATATGAGGCTTTAATCATGAAATAATCTCATATTATAATAGAAGAAGGAGAGAAAAACGAGATTTCTAATGAAGTAATAAATATAACCATCCAAATGATCTACAGGTCTTGAAACTGTTGATAACAATCATAGAGGAAAAACTGTAAATGATCGGATAATCAAATAAAATCAAACTACAGTAGAATTTTGAATTAAACTATAGTTGATCATTCATTAGAAAGACATGGAAAGAAATATGTTGAAAGATATTGAAAACAGAGTAAAGGAACACATAGCTTCAAGTTGACATAATTCGGAATCTCTTCTGCATTATCTATATCATTGTAAGTCGGAAAACTTCTAATACAATCGGCTCCCCAAAAAACCAAAATCCCTTTCTCAGTCTTGTGAAATTATATTTATACATGATCACTAAACATTTTTCCTGTTGGTGATTAACTAACTTCTGAAGGCTAACATTTACATGAATGAGCAATGTTGAACCATTTACATTTCTATTTTAACTTCTTTATTATTTCAATGATGAAAATATCCATAATAATATTTCATGTCTGCGTTGATGAACTTCCTTCTTCCATTTTAAGACAGCGAATACATTTTCCCAAGAACTGCACCAAAAATCTGGTAGCTTCTGGAATATCTTTTGCCTCAAATAGGAAGAACTTTCTCTGTAGTTTAGGTAGACGGTCTTCGATTATCTTTCTCTTGAACTTAATAGTTTGTAACTTTAAGTTCGGCATCACTATCCATTTGTCGATTTGAGTGACATTGATTACCTTTATTTGTGGGATCTCTACCTGAATTTCTTCCAGATCCTCCTTGAATATTAACTGATGCTTAACAATGTCAATTTGTCCTAACAACCTTGGACAGTTGTTTCTTCCAATGTTCAATGAAGCTTTCTCTAAAAGGTCGAAAATTCCTTGACAGTCATCATTAACCTCTCTGGTTATTTTCTTGTTTTCTGCGAGGTTTGCCTCCCATACCTTGAGTATTATATCACCTTTAATCTACTATGAAACAGATAGCTTTTGAGTCTCTCTAAACTCCTCTTTTGTTGAAAGAGCCACTGCTTTTTGAAAAGTTTTTCTGACTGCTTTCACTTCTCTCTCTTTCACAAGAATACTCTCCAAGGATTTACTTGTTTCCTGAAAGTAATTCTGAATAAATTCCAGCTTAAAAAACACTCCCTGTTTCTCTTTTTCTATCTTTGTATGTATTTCCAACACCTGGGCTTGGAAAATTTCAAGATCTACCACTTGATTTTGAATGGAATTAATCTTATTTTGTAATTGTCTATTCATTTCTTCTTGTCATAGGACATGTGCTTGACTGACCTGTATCTTCATGTTTGCTTCATCTAAGCTTGCTTTCAGTTTTTGAATCTCTTGTATGTAATTGAATATGGACCGTTCTATACCCTTGTTTATCTCCTGACTGATACTTCTTTCAGTCTCCTTTAATTTACTTTGTAGCTGAAATATCATCTAATCTTTCTGCTGCAACATAGTTCTCAAATTACCCACAGAATATAAATTTACCGATGCTAAGGCTCCCATTGTGCCTGCTATTTCTGTAGTGAATTCCCCTTCTTCAAGTTTTTGTCCATCTATGATGATCTTGTGTTTTTTTATCATCATGTCTCCTCTTGGATGCATTTCCTATTTCAGTATAGCCTTTCTCTTTTTACTGAAAAAATAATCAGATGAAGGAATCTCATCCTTAGAAATAGGTTCGAGATTACTAACATAAAGAGCTCCCTCTTGGGGGTTTCCATAGGTAGACTGTAATGGGGTCAAAGAATTAATAGGACTTCCAAGCTCCGTTGATGTTGTTCCTCCTACTTTTTTGGGAAAATCCTCAGGGATTTCTAGGGATGTTTCCAACTCCTTATCTTTCCTTGACTCTGATTTCTCTGTCTGAGGAACTTTTGTTTCTTGTGAAGGAATTTCAATCTCCTTCATATTTCCCTTTATAGCTATTGTATTTTGTAACTCTATTTCAAAACCTGGGGGAGGCCCTTCCTGCTCTGGAGGGGGCGTCATGGATTCATCCTGCAAAGTCTTTGGAAAACAACTTCGTCTATGACTTTGGAAGGACATGAAACCAGTCTGTAAGTCGGGTGATAAGGCATGTACCCTATTCAATACCTCCTCATAGGTTTTAACCTTTTTGAAAATATCATCATAAACAGACTCTTCGTGTTCATAAGCTTTCATATTGTAATGCATCAAATGTCTGTTCACTAGTTGATAAGGGTCATGTTTTTTATGTTCGATATCCACCAGTTTAACTTCTTCTATTTTTTCTACTTACACTTTAGAATGGCCTAGGTTTTGCAATGAAAATTTACCGACATATAAAGGGAAGATTGGCATGACTTCTTTTGAGCTGCCTTTAGCTCTATTCCAATACTGCCTTTTACTATTTGGTGCGCTACCTCTCTACACACCAGTCTGTCCGAGAGGAATTTTGGAAGAGCATGAGGGGGGATTGAGCACCCATACACCCTAATGTAAGAGAAGTTTTCATCAATGAACCAGTCGGCTATCGCTTTGAGATTTTCTGAGATTGTCTCAGAAATTCGAGGGGGTTCACAGCCAAAAAACATTTTATGCATTGGAATTACTATGAAATGACAAATTTCGTAAAACTCATTCTTAGCATTTTCTTCCCATGGCACAGAGTGATACTCGTGAATGGGTTCGAGGCATGTTATGTTCCAACTCTAATTCATCAAGGGAAATGGAGTCACAGAGAAGATTGCATCCATGATGTACGCTGACATGTAAAAGGATGTTGGCTGACCTTTAGATCTTGCAACTCTGTAATTTGAAACCTCTTGAGCTAGGTTATCAGACAAAATCTTGCTCCAGTTAAAAGTGTATCCTTCTGATGCTTCTTCTAAAAGGGGCACCCATTCTATAGGAAAATGGAAAGGATTATTTTTCCCGAAGAATCTACATAGCATCATGGCTACATAGACCATGTACTCATTCAAAGATGCTCTGGCATAAATTCTATGGGTATTGGCCCTAAATTTCGATGGACACCTCGACCATTCTTTGATTAAAGCAGGTTAAGTTCAGTCTGCCTCAGTACACTCTTTCCTTTGAAACTCAACTGTAAATTCGACATTATAAATGTGCTTAGGATTTGGTGAGAGTTTATACATTACTTGTATATTCTCTGGACTGAATGAGATGACAACGACTGCTTGATCATTTAAAATGCTTCTTGTTGGGATATCAACCTTCTCCAAGGACCAATTGATCATGTCGTTGTATGCCATGAGCCGAGGGCGTGCTACGATCTTATGAAGCTCTGATTCTGCTATATCCCGAAAGTGATTCTCGGAATCAGCGGGAAAAGTTTTGATTTCGTAATCCAGGAATTCATAGATTTGTCTCTAAGATTTAATTGAGTCGATGGCGTGTGGCGTGGTGTCATATATGATATCTCCTTCTGGGTTATGCATTTCCTCTGTATCTTCACTATTCTTCGGTGCTTTCTTTGGCGCCATAGCTCTATGTTAGATGGGAAACCTGTCACAGAAAAGAAGCATATGAGCTTGTCCGAATGCAAATTACCCTTGAAAGACAGAACAAGCATAGGTTTTGGAACACAGACTTTTAATTTGCCTTAAACTCGTTTTATGATGAAAATACTGATGCAGCTGACATGTAATCACTTACATTTAATGCAAAAAATATTTATGAGATACGCCTTAGTATCACAACATTTATTAGTTATCTATTTATTAATAGTGGCCATATTTCGGCAATCCAGGATTCAAAATTTGAAATATTTCATTCAACGGTACCGAAAATAAGAAAATACCAAAGCAATTTAATTACCGTTAATCGTGTTTTTAAAACAGAGTTAGTCTGTTTTAAAAGCTGATTATGGTTCAAGGCTTCGTGTTTCGGGGTTTCGAGGATTGTGGATACATGAGGTATGATATTGTTGAACCCTGATTCTCGAATTGCGAAATCACGATGAGATTAAGTTAGGCCTTAACTTTTGAATTAGTAGATTAATTAATTAGGATTAAAGCCTCACTTCCAAAACAGGGTTAATTCGGTCTAAACACAGATTATGAGTCGAGACTTCGCATTTCGGGATTTAGGGGATCATGTTGACAAGAGGTATGTTATTGTTGAACCCCGATTCCCGAAATTGCGAAATCACGATAAGATTAAGTTAATCCTTAACTTTCGTATTAGTGAATTAATTAATCAGGATTTAAACTAACTTTCATTCTTTTGGGAAATCGGGGATCGAGAATTTGTGATTCAATATGTATTCAAAACATATGTTCTCAGTAAACCCCAAATCCCGAAAACTTTTTAAAGTTAGTCTTAACTCCTTTAGGTTTTAAGCTTATCGTGATTAAAAAATAACTTTATAGAAAGCGCGTCGGGAGTTTTATAACATTTTTGGTTTTTTTCCTTTTATTATTTAAAGAATAAACCTTGTCGAGATTTCAGTACCGGCCTTTTGGAAATGATAGTGAGGGTTATTCTTTATGAAAAGCCGAAACGTGAAAAAGGAAAATTTTAGCCTTAGAAATAAAAAATTTAAAAACCTTTTCAACATAGGCTCCAATTGGGGACCTCATCTCCTTGTGGGACGAGGAGAATGAGTAGACTTAGTGCCTTTATTGGGTAAATGGATTTAATGGCTTCTTTCTGTAGAACTTGCTTAGGAAGGGGATACAGAGGGAAAAAGAGATTTTGTCTTTACTTCTGAAAAGCTTTTCAAAAATCCCAACGTTGTAAACTCAGCTGCAGCCCCATTCATGATCCTCTCATTATCTCTACTAAATTTAAGTCTGGTTTAAGATGATAAAAACAATCCTAGGAAATCCAACAGATCTTGTGGCTTTTGGCTTGCATCAAACGAAGCAAATTTCATGTTTTTAATTGGGGAGCCCTGTCTGGACTTTGGATACAGATCCGGTTTCGAAAAGGCTGGTAACCAGAGTAGAGTGAAATTTACGTATGATAGCCTTACAGATACCTCAGATATTGCTTCACTACCAGTGAGACTGTTGAGTACCCCAGTGAAGTTATCTGTCCCTTTTTACTGAATTTCCTTTCACCACTTCGAATCATAATTATGCATTTAAATGTTGAAACAAGGGAAATCATTTAAATGAATTTCCTTTCATCATCTTCTTGGAATAGATGGGGGCAATCAAATATGAATTTCCTTTCACCATCTTTCTTATATTTTACTTTTTGAACACGAAGTGGGGGCAATCAGTGGTAGTAAGTATACCAGGGATGGTATCTGTGTAAAATTTGCAGTCAAGGTCTATCAACTTGCTTTGATTACCCTGGACCAACCTTTTCTTAACTTTCAAAGCACCTTAGCCCGCAAGGAAAAAAGGGAAAGATTAATTCCAGGGGTATTCCTTCAAGCAAGCCTAAATCCTTAGAAAATTGTTAAGAAACCTAGGAGAGTCAGGATCGGCCTACGCATAACTTTGTTTAGTCGGAGAGTGAGGAGTTATGAGGACTGGTTTACCTTTTAAGATCATTTTTTCAGCTTCCAAAGCTAAGACGTAATCTCTTCTCCCTCTGTGGGAAACCCGAAAATATGCTTGTTGTTTTAAGAAGGCAAAACCGAGGGTAGAAAGGGGCGACGGAGAAAAACCTGGAAATCGAAAAACAGGGGTCATGGATTAAACCCAACTCTTGGAACTCTTTCTCGGAGACACTTTTCTTTCTTTGTTTATTTTAATTACCTCTTATCTTTATCTAGGTGAAACTCTTAGGGCCTAGAGTAATAAATCATTCTTTTAGTGACATATCACACTTACGAGACAATCACCACACTTTAAAAACCTTTGTTTGAAAAATAGACTTCTCTGGAATTCATACCTTCGCCTTACCATTTTCGTTCTCTTTTGAAATAACGGAAAATCTTTTCTATCACCTATTTTCAACGAATTTATCTTCCGATATATGGTTGTCTGTTTCTCAGCTTTTGCTTGTTGGGATGCAAGCCAAGATCCTGTAAGGGAACAATACGAAGAGTATCAGGGCTTTTAAAAGAATTGAATACATTAAAAATTTTGTATCCCTACTTCTAGAAAAAACATTAACCTATTTTATTTTTTATTTTTTTTAAATGAAAGTAGACTTACCAAAGAAAATTATGAAATAAAAAGAAAAAACAAACCGGTATATACAGTGGGAATTTTGGAAACCAATTATTCCATATATTGTTTTAAATAACGCCCGTTGACAGGGGCGTTGAGGATTTTACCGTCCAAATTTTCTAACAGAAACAAATTTTTTCCTTTAGGAGATGCAACCTTGAACGATCCGTACCAGATGTGATCGAATTTACCATGTTTCACAGAGTCTTCCTTCCTAGCATCCCATTTTAAAACCAAATCTCCAGGGAGAAAATCTCTATCTTTGGCCTTACGATCGAATAGCGCTTTCATGTCGTCTTGGTATTTCTGCAACCTTTCGTCCACTTCGGCCCTGTGTTGTTGGACTTCAATCAGCTGGTTTATTCTTCTTGTAACATTATTTGGTTCTTCCTTCTCATCTTGCCAAAGTTTCATTACGGGAAGCGCTAGATTTATAGGTAATACTACGTCAGCCCCGTACACCATTTGGAAAGGAGAAGTGCCGATAGACTTTTTCGTGCCTATCTGATTTTCCCACAAAGCGTATTTCAAATGCACATGCCAAGATTTCTTGTTTTCTCTCAACACTTTATTAATTATATTGATCAGGCTCTTGTTTGAAGACTTAGCCAGACCATTTCGTTGGGGGTAGTATGTCGTGGAATGACCAAGCACAATATTATACTTTTGACAAAAACTGACCATAGCCATAGATTTAAAACCCTGTGCATTATCTGTGACTATCTTTCGGGGGCAGCCAAATCTAGACAAAATGTTCTCTTCTAAGAAATCTATTACCACTGAATCCATAGCCCTTCTAGTTGGAATAGCTTCCACCCATTTGGTGAAGTAATCTGTAGCAGTCAGGATCCATCTATGTTGAGTGCTAGAATGAGGATTAATTTCGCCTATGAAATCTAATCCCCATTGTTGAAAAGGAGCTTCCGTTTTGACCGGAACCAATGGCATTACTGGGAGTTTATTCTTGCCTGTGAACCATTGGCAAGGGTTGCAAGCTCAGACCTTGGCATTGACATCTGAGAAAAGTTTGGGCCAATAATATCCTGCCCTCAGGATCTTATAAGTCGTTGCCCTCCAGGCATGATGTCCTCCACACACTCCTTCGTGAAATTGGCTTATGACCTTCTCTGTTTCTGATTCAACCAAACAAACCAACATGAAGCCAAGTGGGTCCTTCCAATACAATTGTCTTTCGGATATATAGTACTTGACCACATGCAGCTTTAGCGTTCTAGCTTTAGATGGGGGTAAGTCACTCGGGCACTTCAAGGTCAACATGTAGCACACTATGTCTTTGTACCAATCTGATGAAGCAAACTTATTTTCAATTCTGATTTCAGTTATTTGTTCATTGAGCTCATTCATGTCCACATAATTTTCACCTCCCTGTAAGCCATTTATTCCGAGAGCTCTGAAATTTGATTCAGCTAAGAATTTAGCTAAACCTTCTCCCTTTACTAGTCTCGTTGGTTTTATTTCCAGGTCGAATTCTTAAATTTTGGCAAGCCACCGTGCTCTTTTGCCATCACTGTCGGACTGAACCAAAATGTCTTTTACGGAGCCAGTGGGTACGTAGGCAATTACCTTGGAATGCAACACATAGGTTCCGAAATCCTTTAATGCCTTCACCATAGCATATGCTTGTTTTTCCATTATATCATATCTGAGTTTGGTGTCTCGAAGACTTTTGCTAAAAAAGGCTATCGGTTGCTCGAAACCTTCTTCATTTTTCTGGAGGAGTACAGTGTTGCGCAAGTGTGTGTTTGGAGGCGAATGAGAAAATAAGAAAATCCTTTAAATAATCAGGGCTTGCTAGTACGGGTGCCTCTCTTATAACCTTCTTGATGCATGAAAATGATGATTTAGCTTCTGCTGTTCATTTCACTTCACTATTTTTCTTTAACATATCTATGATCAATTTCACGATTTCAGCAAAGTTTGAAATAAATCTCCTCAAAAAATTTATTTTTCCTAAGAATGATTGGATTTCTTTTACATTCCTAGGGATATTTATTGTCTCTATAGCTTCAACTCTTTTAGAATCAATTTTAATTCCATATCGAGACACAATATGGCCCAAGAGTTTACCTTCTTGCATAGCAAAGTGAGACTTTTTGGGGTTTAAAGACAAACCAAACTTGTGGCATTTCTCAAACGTCTGCTTGAGATGTATCACATGATCTTCATCAGATTTAGAAAAGACGGTTAGATCATCAAGATAGATAACCACAAATTTGTCTCTTTCGCAAATGAAAGCAATATCCATAGCACGTTGGAAAGTAGCACCTGCATTCATTAAACCAAAAGGCATCTTGTCATACATAAATGTACCCCAAGGGGTGGTGAAGGTAGTTTTTTCTTTATCGTGTTCACTGACGGCAATTTGATTGTACCCGGAAAACCCGTCAATCATCGACATCCTATTTGCCCCAACTACTTTTTCTAAAACGTGATCCATTTTGGGCAAGGGGTAATTGTCTTTGAGGGAGGACTTATTTAGATTTCTGAAATCAACACACAGTCTAATTTCCCTATTTTTCTTTCTGACCAGGACCAGGTTTTCTACCCAATCGGAGTATCTCAGTGGTACGATTATTTTTGCATCAAGGAGCTTTTTGACCCCTTTCGATCACGGGCAATAAAATAGGATTGATTTGTCTGAGTTTTTGTCTAAAGGGTTTGACACCAGGCTTTAGGGGTATCTTATGTTCAATCACAGTGGTGTCATAGATTCTCATCTCTTCATATGACCAAGAGAAAACGTCCTTGTACTTTATAATCAACTCCGCGTATTTACTTTTTGTTTATGTGGACAGATATTTGGCTAATTTCACCAACCGAGGGTTTTCTTTAGTGCTTATGTCACAGTCCTCAACCTCTTCAGGTTGAGGCTGTAGAGTGGATTTTGAAGGGACATCATCTTGATTGAACAATCTTTCCAATGGAATCAGGCCCTTGGGGATCTGGTTATTTTTAAGAACGAGCATTCAGTGATTCACGATTTTATCATGGAACTCTTGAGGATCCTCAACTTCCTGCATGATCCAAATAGGATCATTTTGGTTTTCTTGATCAGTATGTGTTTCGACAAACTCATCTATTGATTCTAAAAATTTACGAAGTTGTTCATCGTCCTCAAAGACTTGCCAATGTTGTATGTTATTCGGTATAGAAGGTCGTTGCCTCATTTGTATGTGGTACTTTAGTTTAAACGCGGTGGGAGGTGTGAATGCTGAGGCTGCTTTGGCTAACGCATCAGCTTGTTGGTTTTCATTTCTTGGAATGAAATGAACCTTGACAGAGGAGAAGAAATTGTCGATCGGATCCCAGATGCAATTCCTGTAGGACCTTAACCTAGGATGTTTTGCCTGGAACTGTCGGTTTACCTATTTTATGATTAGCTCGGCATCACCAAATACTTCAAGGTTTTTTATTTTCATTCTCCTACCAGCTTCTAACCCTAACACTAAGGCTTCATACTCACATACATTATTTTTGCAGTCCACATTCCACTGTAGCCTATAGGAAAAGGGGATTACAAATTGATCATCAGGAGCCACAAGGAGTGCCCCTGCTCCAACTCCAAAATAGGATGAAGCACCGTAAAAAAACATCTTTTATACACCAGTACTATATATGTCCTTTTCAATTTTTTCTTTTTCTGTTTTTTCTTCTGTACAACTTTCATCTATATCTACATCAATATCGTCATCAATGGATAAGATACAACTACCTAAATCTTGATCAACAATATATACATGGTGGTTATTTGGGTTATGTGGATCACCTACCGTGAAATCCAATCTAGTTTCTCTGTATAAGCGCATGTACTGTCCCCCAAAAACTGGAATCGTAGCATACGTCATGTCAAGTTGGAGAGATCCTCCAAGCTTGGCACCCCATGACCTAGATAACAACATACCATATTTCAAAGGGATATCGACGACCACTACGTCCATAAGAATGATTTTTGCGGGTATTTGTTCCAGACTTACCACCAGGTCTTTAATCATGCCTATGCATTTGACTTTTCTTGAGTCAAATGAATATAAATCTCCATAAGGCCTAGTGATTTCGAGACCTAATTTATCCATAATGGATTTAGGAATCACATTGTGGGATGCTCCAAAATCAATCATGCAGTTATGGAGTAGGTGGTCAAATAAGGTTAACTTGATATAGAAGGGGGCAACAATGTCTCTCGCACCTTCAAAATGCAAACCAAAAACTATGTTCAGCTTGTCATCTTCTAAGTTGATGACATCGGCTTGGCTTTCGTCTTCTGAAAAGATAATCATCTTGGAAATTTGTTTTCTATATATGGGATTTTTAGCCAGTTCAACAAGTGGGATAGGGATTTTGATTTTGTTTATTTCATTTTCCAGACTAAAATTTCCCAGGGCCTTGTCCCTCTCTATGTTTGGGGCCTCCATTCCTTTCTTTTCATCTTTTCTTTGTGGTGCGGATTTGGTTTCACTCACAGGGACCTGTGTTTTCACAACAGGTGATCCTACTGACTTTGACTTGACAGGTTGCGTGTCAGTGGTGTGGATTTTTGCAGTCTGTTTCTCAGCAACCTTTAGAGCCGCTTCATCAGTTTCGCCCCTAGGCAAGATCGTTTTTGTTGGGGCAGTTGGAAGAGTCTTGTTCCTAGGTATTAAATTGTACTTCTCGTGTAGTTCGGCTATAATATCATCTGCGATACCCTGATAGGTCAAATCTTCAGAAGTATCGTTGCTAACATTGTCTTCCGATCTAACTTCTTTATTTAAGGATTTTTAATAATCTTGTCTTGACAAATAGGGTGATTTACTATCGTCACCAAGATTATTTATATCCTCCTCTAACTCTTCAAAATCTTCTAGGTCTTCCTCTCCAATAAATTTTTCACTTTTGAAGTGGGTTGGGATTTTTTTATCCTCATTCTTAATTGTTTTCTGTGGGGCCTGAGAATCAAGATTCCTTCTAAAATCCTTCCTAGGAAAATTATCCCTTTTTTATTTATCTAGTTCCATTTTTGAGATATTATTTGACAGTTCTCTAATTACCCTAGCCATCTCATCTATTTTATCTACCGAGGATTTCCCTAATCCTGAGGGTCCACCTTGCTCTTTGAATTTCCTACTTTATTTGTTCCCGGTTTCTATTTTTTCTTTTAACTTCCTTGATGCCATCATGTTCAATTCGATTTCTAAAACATCATATTGCATTTTCGTGAGATCTACTAATCTCCTTTCTCTCAATAATAGAGCGAAATCAGGATCAAAGGCTCTAGTGAAAGTCACCTTTGCTGCAGGTTGAGAAGGTTTGACCTCAACCGAGATTTTGTTATACAACTTGTTAAACCTTTGCGTGAACTCTAGAACTGATTCTGAGTTTTTCTTTCTAAGGGCTCCAAATTCAGTTAGGTAATAGAGGTGGTCCCTCCTTTCCCCCCATTGTCTAATAAAAGCGTTTTCAAGTTCTTCATAAGATCTTAGAGATCTGACTACTAAGGCTCGGAACCAGGTCCTCACCTGTCCTTCGAAAGTCTGAACGAGGAGTCTAGAATAGACACCTTCATGTTCGATTCCAAGGATGTCGACAATTTGGTCAAAGAAATTTATGTGTTCTTGAGCAGTTAAATCTCCTTCCCTGTAAATTTGGGAAGGCTTTTCATATAGTTTTTGGGAAGGTCGTGTAGGGGAACTGGGAGGACAAGGGGGACATATCTGACAGATACCTTAGAAAATATTTCAGGAAGCAGTGCTTGGACGCCTGCTGGTCCTCCTGGGGCACCACCCCCATCTCCTGCGCCTCCGTGTGAAACCATTGATGGATTTGAGGCTGAAGCTCGGAGTGTGTGAGGAGAAGAATCACGAAAGTTTGGGGTATATACTTCAGGAAAAGAGAATGTATCGTTTGAAAGGTGAAGCGAGACGAATATCTCAAGTGTTTCCTTAACGTTCAACTATGTAAAATCAGGCTGACAAATAGTATGTATGGGTGAAATGATTTGTCTAAGGGATCTTCTTGATTTTAAAATCTTTTCCGGATTAGAGACTGGCAAGGTATGCTTGTCGTCTGGGTTCTTTCTAGTGTTCTTTCGGCTAATAGCTAGTTTTCTTATCGTGGAGTCTCCAAGTGAAAAATAAAGGTAGCCTTAGAAGGTTTTCTATCTTTGTTCACTATCAAAGAAAGAAAGTGTCAATGTCGTTCTTCCCAGGGAAAAGTTTTGTTTCTTCGTTCCCCAACAACGACGCCAAAAAGATGTTGTTCCTGAGTTTATACTTTAAGGCTCTAAAGTATAACGTCAAGGCATCCAAAAATATAAAGAGAATTAAGGAGTAAGAATCAATTGCGAAGGGTAAATTAGAGTTGGTTTCTCAACTCTCTCTGTCTAGCTTCCCATTGTTCTTGGATGATGATTTCTCTCTCAATAACTACCCATGAGAATTCTAATTCGACTCGGGTAGTTGTTGTTTGCAGGATAGTATTAAATAAGTTTAAAGCAATGCTAGTTTGATCATGTAGGCCAGGTTCTATGTTAGGCTGTCTATTACTTGGGACAGTCATGGGGAGTAAAATTTTATCGAATTAAAACGTTTTAAGATTTGTTGCTTCAATTTTGAGGGATGAAATAGAAAAAGAGTTTTGAAACTCAAAATAATAACACAATAACAGTAGAGGCCATTTCTTGTACTTGAAACAATTTGAGAATAGTAAAATAATAACAAAAGTAACGCTGCCGAAAAATATGAGGCTTTAATCATGAAAGAATCTCATATTATAACAGAAGAAGGAGAGAAAAACGAGATTTCTAATGAAGTAATAAATATAACCATCCAAATGATCTACAGGTCTTGAAACTGCTGATAACAATCACAGAGGAAAAAATGTAAATGATCGGATAATCAAATAAAATCAAACTACAGTAGAATTTTGAATTAAACTATAGTTGATCATTCATTAGAAATACATGGAAAGAAAGATGTTGAAATATATTGAAAACAGAGTAAAGGAACACATAGCTTCAAGTTGACAGAATTCAGAATCTCTTCTGCATTATCTATATCATTGTAAGTCGGAAAACTTCTAATACAATCGGCTCCCCAAAAAACCAAAAGCCCTTTCTCAGTCTTGTGAAATTATATTTATACATGATCACCAAACATTTTTCCCGTTGGTGATTAACTGACTTCCGAAGGATAACGGTTACATGAATGAGCAATGTTGAACCATTTACATTTCTATTTTAACTGCTTTATTACTTCAATGATGAAAATATCCTTAATAGTATTTCATGTCTACGTTGTTGAACTTCCTTCTTTTGCTTTAAGATAGCGAATACATTTTCCCAGGAACTGCACCAAAACTCTGGGAGCTTCTGGAATATCTTTTGCCTCAAATAGGAAGAACTTTCTTTGTAGTTCAGGGAGACGGTCTTCGATTATCTTTCTTGTGAACTTAATAGTTTGTAACTTTAAGTTTGGCATCACTATCCATTTTTCGATTTGAGTGACATTTATTACCTTTATTTCTGGGATCTCTACCTGAATTTCTTCCAGATCCTCCTTGAATCTTAACTGATGCTTAACAATGTTAATTTATCCTAACAACCCTGGACAGTGGTTTCTTCCAATGTTCAATGAAGCTTTCTCTAAAAGGTTGAAAATTCCTTGACAGTCATCACTAACCTCTCTGGTTATTTTCTTGTTTTCTACGAGGTTTGCCTCCCATACCTTGAGTATTATATCACCTTTAATCTACTCTGAAACAAATAGATTTTGAGTCTCTTTGAACTTCTGTTTTGTTGAAAGAGCCACTGCTTTTTGAAAATTTGTTCTGGCTTCTTTCACTTCTCTCTCTTTGAGGAGAATACTCTCCAAGGATTTACTTGTTTCCTGAAAGTAATTCTGAATAAATTCCAGCTTAAAAAACACTCCCTGTTGCTCTTTTTCTATCTTTGTATGTATTTCCAACACTTGGGCTTGGAAAATTTCAACCTCTACCACTTGATTTTGAATGGAATTAATCTTATTTTGTAATTGTCTATTCATTTCTTTTTGCTATAGGACCTGTGATTGACTAACTTGTATCTTCAGTTTGCTTCATCTAAGTTTGCTTTCAGTTTTTGAATCTCCTTTATGTCATTGTATCTGGCTTGTTCTAGACCCTTGTTTATCTCCCGACTAATACTTCTTTCAGTCTCCTTTAATTTACTTTGTAGCTGAGTTATCATCTGATCTTTTTGCTGCAACATAGTTCTAAAATTACCCACAGAATATAAATTTGTCAATGCTAAGGCTCCCATTGTGTTTGCTATTTCTGTAGCGAATTCCCCTTCTTCAAGTTTTTGTCCATCTACGATGATCTTGTTTTTTTTTATCACCATGTCTCCTCTTGGATGCATTTCCTATTTCAGGATAGCCTTTCTCTTTTTACTGAAAAAATAATCGGATGAAGGAATCTCATCCCTAGAAATAGGTTCGAGATCACTAACATAAAGAGCTCCCTCTTGGGGGTTTCCATAGGTAGACTGTAATGGGGTCAAAGAAGTAATAGGAATTCCAAGCTCCGTTGATGTTGTTCCTCCTACTTTTTTGGGAAAATCCTCAGGGATTTCTGGGGATATTTCCAACTCCTTATATTTCCTTGACTTTGATTTCTCTGTCTAAGGAACTTCTGTTTCTTGTGAAGGCATTTCAATCTCCTTCATATTTCCCTTTCCAGCTATTGTATTCTGTAACTCTTTTTCAAAACCTGGGGGAGGCACTTCCTGCTCTGGAGGGGGGGTCATGGATTCACCCTGCAAAGTCTTTGGCAAACAACTTCGCCTGTGACTTTGGAAGGACATGAAACTAGTCTGTAAGTCGGGTGATAAGGCCTGTACCCTATTCAATACCTCCTCATAGGTTTTAACCTTTTTGAAAATATCATCATAAACAGACTCTTCGTGTTCATAAGATTTCATATTGCAATGCATCAAATGTCCCTTCACTAGTTGATAAGGGTCATTTTTTTTATGTTCGATATCCACCAGTTTAACTTCTTCTATTGCTTCGGCTTCCACTTTAGAATGACCTAGGTTTTGCAATGAAAATTTCTTAACATATATAGGGAATATTGGTCAGGATTTCTTTTGAGCTGCCTTTATCTCTATTCCAATACTGCCTTTTACTATTTGGTGTGTTACCTCTCTAGACACCAGTCTGTCCAGGAGGAATTTTGGAAGAGCATGAGGGGGGATTGAGAACCCATACACCCTAATGTAAGAGAAGTTTTCATGAATAAACCAGTCGGCTATCGCTTTGAGATTTTCTGAGACTGTCTCAGAAATTCGAGGGGGTTCACAGCCAAAAAACATTTTATGCATTGGAATTACTATGAAATGACAAATTTTGTAAAACTCATTCTTAGCATTTTCTTCCCATGGCACAGAGTGATACTTGTGAATGGGTTCGAGGCATGCTATGTTCCAACTCCAATTCATCAAGGGAAACAGAGTCACAAAGCAGATTGTGTTCATGATGTACGCTGACATGTAAAAGGCCATTGGCTGACCTTTAGATCTTGCAACTCTGTAATTTGAAACCTCTTGAGCTAGTTTATCAGACAAAATCTTGCTCCAGTTAAAAGTGTATCCTTCTGATGCTTCTTCTAAAAGGGGCACCCATTCTGCAAGAAAATGGCATGGAATATTTTTCCTGAAGATTCTACACAGCATCATGGCTACATAGACCATTTACTCGTTCAAAGATGTTGTGGCATAAATTCCATGGGTATCGGCCCTAAATTTCGATGGACATCTCGACCATTCTCTGATTAAATTGGGATAAGTTCGGTCTGCCTCAGTACACTCTTTCCTTTGAAACTCAGTTGTAAATTCGGCATTATAAATGTGCTTAGGATTTGGTGAGATTTTATACATTACTTGTATATGCTCTGGCTTGAATGAGCCGACAACGACCACTTGATCATTTAAAATGCTTCTTGTCAGAATATCAACCTTCTCCAAGGCCCAATTGATCATGTCATTGTATGCCATGAGCCGAGGGTGTGCTGTGATCTTATGAATCTTCGATTCTGCTATATCCCGAAAGTGATTCTCGAAATCAGCAGGAGAATTTTTTATTTCGTAATCCAGGAATTCATAGATTTGTCTCCAAGATTTAATTGAGTCGATGGCGTGTGGCATGTTGTCGGATATGATATCTCCTTCTGGGTTACACATTTCCTCTGTATCTTCACTCTTCTTCAGTTCTTTCTTTGGCGCCATAGCTCTATGTTAGATGGGAAACCTGTCACAGAAAAGAAGCGTATGAGCTTGGTCGAATGCGAATTACCCTTGAAAGATAGAACAAGCATAGGTTTTGGAACACAGACTTTTAATTTGCCTTAAACTCGTTTTATGACGAAAATACTAACACAGCTGACCTGTAATCAATTACATTTAATGCAAAAAATATTTCTGAGATACGCATTAGTATCGCAGCATTTATCAGTTATCTGTTTATTAATAGTGGTTGTATTTCGACAATCCTTGATTCAAAATTTGAAAGATTTCATTCAACGGTACCGAAAATAAGAAAATACCAAAGCAGTTTAATTACCGTTAATCGTGTTTTTAAAACAGAGTTAGTCCGTTTTAAAAGTTGATTATGGTTCGAGGCTTCACATTTCTGGGTTTTGAGGATCGTGGATACATGAGGTATGTTATTGTTGAACCCCGATTCCCGAAATTGTGAAATCACGATGAGATTAAGTCAGGCCTTAACTTTTGAATTAGTAGATTAATTAATTAGGATTAAAGATTCACTTCCAAAACAGGGTTAATTCGGTCTAAACACAGATTATGAGTCGACACTTCGTGTTTCAGGATTTCAGGGATCATGTTGACAAGAGGTATGTTATTGTTGAACCCCGATTCCCGAAATTGCAAAATCACGATAAGATTAAGTTAATCCTTAACTTCCGTATTAGTCAATTAATTAATCAGGATTTAAACTAACTTTCATTCTTTCGGGAAATCGGGGATCGAGAATTCGTGATTAAATATGTATTAAAACATATTTTCTCAGTAAACCCTGAATCCCAAATTTTTTTTAAAGTTAGTCTTAACTCCTTTAGGTTTTAAGCTTATCATGATTAAAAAATAACTTTATAGAAAGCGTGTCGGGAGTTTTATAACATTTTTGGTTTTTTGCCTTTTATTATTTAAAGAATAAATCTTGTCGATATTTTGGTATCGGCCTTTTGGAAATGATAGTGAGGGTTATGCTTTATGAAAAGATGAAACCCAAAAAAGGAAAATTTTAGCCTTAGAAATAAAAACTTTAAAAACTTTTTCAACAGCTGGCCCAACTTGACTTTGCCTGCTCCTCCACCTTTGAACCCCATTGTCCAAGATGCCTCTAACCACTCACCAATACATTATTCCCATGCCAGTAAGAGATTGAAGACTGAATCCCACCATGCATTTCATAAAGGAAAATCCAATGCTACCCTTTCCTCACCCTACAATGACTCTGATAAATTTGTGTCTTCTCGGATGCATTTGAGGGATGATTTCTCTCATGTCATCAACAAAATTAAGCCTAAATGCTCTGCACAGCAAAAGGAAAATTCAGGAAAATCAAGAGGTGACAGCAGCAACCAAGGAAGGGTTGCATCACAAATTGGGAAATATGGTTTTTGAGTTTTATGTTATCTATTGTTTTATGACAGTTGACTTCGTGGATCTTTGGACAACATGTTTTATTTGGAATATATGAGTATTATTTTTGGGATAATTTCAAATTTCATGAGCTAAAATTTCCAAAAGTAAATATATTGATGGGAGACACAAGGAAGTGTGTTTGCTTAAATAATGGTTATGTTATTATTGTTATGATTGTTGTGAACTAAAGGGAGTCACAAGGGGTCCCACCTACTAGTTATTATTTAAATATGACCCTATTATGATTATTATTTATCCCCCTTAACTAAAGTTAGTTGAGTCTTTAGTTAGCTTAACTAATGAGTTGGTTCAACTACTTCAACCAATTCTAATTTGTTAAAAGAAAAAGGAAAGGGAGGAACAAAGGGAGGATAGAAGCAGAAGCATGCTAAGGTTTTATCTTTGAGTTTATGTTGAGATAGTTCAGTTTTCATTCATTCATATATTCATCACTACCTAATTCTCTTTTATGATAGTAAGGTCTTATTGTAGACAACAATATTCAGGGCTTAATCAAATCATTCAAACACTTGTTCTTCAGAGGTGTTGATCTATCTTTGATAGTCTGTGTAGACTTGTCTGTTTGTGAATTAGTTTTCATGACTGACAAAGGCTATTGTGTAGAGTCGAGTGGGAAACAATATGTGGCAATCTAATCCATCTTTTAGAGTTCATTTTTGGTTTTTTGTCAGAGGTCCTTTTGTATGTTCCATCGGGGATGTCTAAGTTTTACTTTGGTCCAAGATTTATGTATGATATTTTGTAAAGAAAATGATTCTTTGATGAATTTGAATGAAATAAAGGATTTATTTATGTCTCATATATCTTGATTATCATCTTGGTGTCTTTACCTCTGTTCTTACATTTATTTCAGCAACTGATATATTCAAAAAATTACATAAAAAGTGAATTTCCAGCAAGCTTTTTGTTGATAAAAGACTAGCCTAAGCACTTGTAATTAATACTTGTGAGTTAGGATGTTATTTTTGTTGGCTATAAACATAGGGTGATATTCCTGTCTACTTTACTTTATCCAAGTAAAGTCTGAAAATGCTTGAGTAAGATCAATTCATATATTTTCCTCAATAGATGGTTCATCACACATCTCTTGGGTTCATGAAGTCGAGCAATCGATATACATATGGATACAATCGGTCAAGTGATCGACCAACACATTACATCAGTTGGTCGAGTAGTCGACATGCCTGTCAGTTGGATAGTCAACCAATAATCAAAGATAGTCGGGTGGTGGATCGACCAACCCAACAATCAAATACGAGTTGGATGGACATTTGGTTGGTTCAAGAATAATTTTCAAGCCAACTTGATAGCACGTATTTGGAAGATTCAACTCTAACAACCAATGGTTACAAGTGGACAAGATATTTCAAATTTTGTGGAAGTTGGTTAGATATTGAGGCTATAAATAGCATATCCCTTCAGTCATTATCATCATGGAGATCAAGCGATCAAGTTGATATCATATGGAGATATCAATGTCCAATATGCACTATAATGTTCTGATCACAGTGCACTTTTCTTAAATATTGTAACAATGTCTTTAGACACCACCTTTTGTTTGCGGAATTTTTTTTGTTCCTCTTTGATTATCTGCAGTACTATATTTTATGTTTCATGTCATGTTCCACCCTATTCCCCAACATGGTATCGGAGTTGATGGTTTAAAACCTCAACCTATTAATTTAAAACCTTACTGAGATGGATTTGTTGTTTGATTGACTCTGGGTTGATGGTTTGTTGATTGGAACTTATTGAAATAGAACAATTTCTATCCAGATATCAAAGATGGCTTCGAAGATTGATGTTGTTTTTATGAATGGATCCAATTATGCAGTATGGGCACTCGATATGGAAATCCTATTAAAGATTAAATGACTATGGTAGTATACAAAGTTTGTGATTCCAAATCCAGCAAATGACCAGACAAAGTTCGTAGTATATGGAAAGATGGATAAGGTTGTGGAGGTCATCACGCCCTACATATTGTAGGAAATTTGGTTTCACCTCAATGGAATAAACTTCCCTCATAAAGTCTGGAATAATTTGAAGTCATTGTTCGACCAATTTGATGAGAGCCACGCCATGTAGTTGGAGAAAGAGTTGATCTATATTGATCCTCATTCTTTTGAAACAATAGAAGACTATCTGGTCTGTATCAAATAAATCTAGTTGAATTTTGGAGAATTTGGAAAGAACTATCAGAAGAAGGATGGAAAACTCTTCAAGTTGGTCTTGATGAAATTAAGAACACCATTTGATGTGCTCGTGTCAACTTTTCACACCAACTGACAAGCACACAAGGAATATGGTAAGGATTATTCCTTTGAAGATTTATGTGGTCTTTTTATTATTGATAAACAAAGATTGCTTGAAGAAGGCAAGCTTATTGTTAAACATCAAGCCCACTTGCTCAAGGGAAAAGGAAAGTTGGATCTCAATAATAGAGTATGGTTTGATTCCTCTACATAGAAACCTGCATATCATGACCAAAAACCTAAGGGACAAATAGATGCACCATGTGGAAGTTGAAAGAAGAAGACATGTCAATATTGTGGAAAGATCGGACATGTGGAGAAAGTTTTCTTTAAGAAGAGAGACGATTTAGAGGAGAAGGTTAAGCACCTTGAAGGAGACATGTTCGTTGTATGTCGACCAGCTGATAATTTCAAATCCAAACTTCTCAGACCCTATTGTCTTATTCTACATAGAACGAATGGGTAGTTGACTCCAGGTGCACTCATAACATGACTAAGGATGTCTTCTTGTTCACATGGTTGGATGAAGCTAAGGAGAGAAAAATCTATTTTTCTAATGATTTTTCTCTAGATGTTGTTGGTCAAAGTGATGTTACCTATCGACATGGAAAAATTGTCGATGTTTATCATGTGCCAATTTGTTGTTTGTTGCTCAGTTAACATAGACAAGTAAGCTTGTGGAATTTTGGGAAGATCGATTTTATGTTTGTGATTTCAAGAAAGTAAATTATATTGTCTCCAGCGGGCTTCTTGAACTGGCTGAAAATCTATACAAATTATGTGACACTACTCGACCTGACAATGAACCAATTACACTTGTTTCTCACACCAATGAGAGAATTTGAATTTGGCATGAGAGAATCAGACACATGAATTTATGAAGTCTACAGTCAATGGAAATTTAGAACATGGTTGTTGGTTTACCTAAAGTGTTTCCCCATGAAGGAGTCTATAAAGGTTGTGTGCTTGGGAAGCATCATCAGGAACCATTCAACTCTGGAAAAGTGTGGCGAGCATAGAACCTAATGGAGCTAGTTCAAAATTATGTATGCTACATCAATCTACCTTCATTAGAAAGTGAAAGGTATATTTTGAATTTCATTGATTATGTCTCTTGCTTTACATGGGTTTATTTTCTGAAGAACAAGAACCTTGTCTTTGAAAAGTTCAAGAAATTTAGAGCATTTTCTGAAAAGCAATGTGGTTGACCCATTAGGTTTCTGAGATCAGATAATCGAGGTGAGTATGTAAATTGACCTTTTGAAGAATACCTAGTTCGATATGGTATTGACTAGAAGCGGTCGGTTCCTCACACACCTCAGCAGAATGTCATCGAAAAATGAAAGAATCATACATTAGTTGAAATGGATAGATGTCTTTTGTAGGATAAATATTTACCTATTTGCTTCTAGGATGAAGCAGTGTATTGTGAAAACTATCTTCTCAATCACATATTGACTCGAGTTGTTCCTTCCATAACTCCATTCAAACGATGGTGTGGAAATGATCCTTCTATTGGGAACCTTCGCGTGTTTGGATGTGTTTCCTCGGCTCATGTTTTCAATGATTGCATAAAGAAGTTGGATGCAAATATTCATGCTTGCATCATGATGGGCTTCTCTGAAGAATCGAAATCCTATTGATTGTTTGATCATGTCAAACGATAAATCATTATCAAACAAAATGTGTGGTTTGATGAGAAGTATTATGGAATTAAGTTGTTGAATTCCTCCTTTGGATTGTTGCAAGATGTTCCCTTTGATGTTGTGTTTGACATTGGTTCTATCATTCCATTTTTTAGTCCTTCGATTGGATAGTCGATCTCTGTTCTTGTTTCGACTATATCATCAACCTTTGAGTTGACTATTCCTTCCTCCTTTGTTTTGAAAGGTCCATTGACTAAAGACCCTCTGAATTATAATTGAATTCCTATATTAAATTGTAGTTCACCTATTTCTTGTCTACCCATATGGGTTGCTAAGACAATTGAAGTTGTTGGAGATGATGTTGGAGATGTTTCCTCGGACAAAAAACTCAAAGTAGAAAGCACCAAGCTAGTGTTTCCTTGATGACTCATGTACTTGAAACTTATGATCATGTTTCCTTCTCATATGTTGTAGGATGAATTGAATGGGAGCAGGCCATGCACACTGAAATCGATTCTTTGTCGAAGAATCACACTTAGGACTTGGTTCCTCAATTGCAAGGAAAGAACATTGTAAAATTTCGATGGGTCTATAGGACCAAATTTACCTCTGAAGGTTTTTTTGAGTGACATAAAGCACGCCTAGTTTTGAAGGGATTTTATCAACAAGAAGACATAAACTACACTAAAACCTTTTCCCATATCGCAAATATGAACTATGTTTGACTAATTCTTTCCCTTGTTTCTCGCATTGGATGGAAAATCCATCAAATGGATGTGAAGAGTGCATTTATTCATGGAGACCATTCTGAAGAAATTTTCATGGACCAACCACTTGGTTTTGTGACATATTCTAACTTGGTTTTTCGACTCAAGAAGTCAATTTATAGTTTGAAGCAAGATCTTTGAGCTTGGTATGCTAAGATCACTAGTTTCTTTCTTCGACTTGGTTTCAAATGGTGTGAATATGATCACAACTTGTATGTATTCCATACCAATTGAGAAACCTTGATTGTTGTTGTATATGTATACGACTTACTCATTACTAGAAATAATAATGATCTCCTCCTTAGACCGAAGAAACAACTTTTTGACTCCTTTGACATGAAAATTTTTGGTACTCTACATTATTTTTTGGGTCTTCAAGTATTACCACTATTTGATGTTTTCTTCATTTCCCATTCTAAATATGTGATAGATGTGTTGGCACGTTTTAAGATGGCTGATTGCAAGCCCTGTGCTACTTATTTTTAATATGGAGTAAAGCTCACCAAAACTTGTCAAACACCTGCAGCTGATGCTACTCTTTATCAACAATTGGCCAACAATATTATTTATCTTACTCATAGTTGAACTATAATTTCCTTTTCTATTAGTGTGGTTTATCGGTTTATATAGGAACCCAGAGAAAACCATTGGAAAGAAGTCAAACGAATTGTCCTCTATCTCAAGGGTACCACTCATTTTGGTATCAAATATTGTCGAAGTTCAAATTCATTGGTCTGCTTCACCAACTATGATTGGGATAGCGAAAATGATGATCATAAGTCCACTTTTGGCTATGTGTTTTACTTCAACACTGGATGTTACTGTGGGTTTTCAAGAAACATAAGGTCATCTCTTTGTCAACTATATAAGAAGAATATTGTGGCATCGTTCAAGAAAATACTAAAGCAATATGGATTCACCAACTTTTGGGAGAACTTGTCCTTCCTATTCATACCTTGACTAAATTCTATTTTCATAAATAGAGTGTTATATAGGTTTTTTAAAATCCTATTGCTCACAACAAGATGAAGCATGTTGAGCTCCATGCTCACTATTTTAGACAGTTGGTTCATGAGAATGTTGTATCTCTTGAACATTTCAAAACAGGTGATCATATTAATGATACATTCACCAAACCTTTGGTTCAAGCAATATTTATCAAGCTCCATATGATGCTTAGGCTTCAAAGAGTTGTAATTATGGAGGTGTGTCATGATGATGTAACTTCACCTCCTAAATATCCAGATAAATTTGTTGATTTGGGGGGGGGGGNGAACATCAAGCATTGATGGTTCATCACACATATCTTGAGTTAAATCGGTTGAGTGGTTGACCTACATTTGGATACATTTGGTCAAGTGATCGACCAACACACTACATCAATCGGTCGAGAAGTTGACGTGCCTATCAGTCAGACAGTCGACCAACAATTCAAGATAGTCGGGCAGAGGATAAACCATCCCAACGATTAACTACGAGATGGAATAAATATAGTCAGTTGGGTCAAGCATCCTTATCGATCCAACTCAACAACGTGGATTTGGTAGAGTCAAGTATAACAACCAATGGTTACCTGTGGACAAGATATTCCAGATTCTATGGAACTTGGTTAGATATTTAGGCTATAAATAGAAAATCCATTGGGTCATTATCATCATGGCAATCAAGTGATCAAGTTGATATCATATGGAGATATCAAGGTCCAATATGCACTCTAATGTTCTGATCACAGTGTGTTTTCCTTAAGTGTTGTAACGGTGTATTTAGACACCACATTTTGTCTTCAAAAAAAAAAATCCTCTTCGATTATCTACACTAGATATTTTCTATTTCACGCCATGTTACACCCTATTCCCAAACATGATATCAAATCCAATGGTTTAAAACCTAAACCTATTATCTACAAACCTTGCTAAGTCGAATCTATTGTGTGATTGACTTTGGTATGGTGGTTTGTTGATTGGAACTTATTGAAATAGAACAGTTTCTATCCAGATATCAAAGATTAATTTGAATATTGATCGTGTTGTACTAAATGGATCAAATTGTGTAGTATGGGAACCGAATATGGAAACCCTACTGAAGAGTAAAGGACTGTGGCACTATATGAAGTTTTCAATTCCAAATCCAATTGACGACCATGCGAATTTCATTGTATATGGAAATAATGATGAGGCTATGGGGTTCATACGACCTACATCTCGTGGGAAATTTAGTTTCACCTCAGTGGAATCAACTTCCCACATCAATCCTAGAAGAAGTTAAATTTGTTTCTTGACCGAGTCAACAAAAACCATGCCATGCCATTGGAGAAAGAGTTGATCTCTCTTGATCCTCATTATTTTGATAGAATAGAGGACTATTCGTCATGTATAAAATAAATATAGTTGAAATTGGGTGAATGTGAAAAGAAATGCCAAAATAAGGATGGAAAACTCATCGATCTGGTCCTAATGAATTTGAGAACACCATTCGACATATTTGTGTCGACTTTCTTCACCAACTGGAAGGCACGTAAGGAACATGGTAAGGATTACACCTTTGAAGATTTCTATGGTTATTTTATTAGTACTGACCAACACAGATCAATAAGTCACCCATGAACTAGGGTTGGCAATCCACTAAAGAGGGTGTTCTCTCACTGTCCACTCATAACTCAGAAAATACCCCTACCCATTAGAATTATCTTACATCTATCCTAATTTTCCTATATCTCTCTTACTTTCAACCTGCCCAACCCAAGGAATGTACCCCTTCACTACTAACATTCCATCAGTTATCCCATTTTTTTATTAGGGTCTCTCTGGCATAGGTAACTAGGAATACCACTATTAGGAAAGTCAAGGGACATCACTGCTAGGAAAACTACCAGGAAAACAACAACAATCACTTGTTGTTATAGTGAAACTCATGCAAGAGTTCACTCTTCAAGGTTGAAAACCTAGCTCTTTAGTCTTCTGCTCCAAATACACTCCATAATTTTGACTCCATGGTTTCTCCAACTCCAAATCTCTTTTTCCCTATTCTCTATTTGTTGTTCATGCGAAAAACATGGCCTTATAAAACTGTTGTAACTGCCCATATGAATTTCCTCCCTTTGTTTTACTTCTTGACTTAAACACTTCACCAAGCTTATTGTATTCATCCCCCATGCTTCCAATAACTATGGGATATGACTTCTCACACCCAACCTCTTACATGCATTCAATGATTGAATTTGGGGACACTCAATAAGATATGAGAAGGTTATACACAATGATAATAATTTTAGGAAGTGAGTTGAATTAATAGACATGGGTAATTCCCCCTTGGACCCCTCTCTTAGACATCCTCTTAGAAATTCCCCTCTCTAGTGGATTAATTAGGCCCCATATTTTTCTATGTCCCCAAGTAGTTGGCATCACATTTTATTATTAAAATTTG
>SNQJ01S0054346.1:0-17977 GCA_010110895.2 Picea sitchensis | reverse complement strand
CTTTGTGTTTTAGTTTATAATTGTTACAATTGGGAATTTAATTATCTACAACACTAATGGACTTGATTTCAGTTAGCATATTTGAAAGTTAGTTATCTTGTAACTATCTATTTTGCAGTTGTCTTCTTCCTTGTGTGCAGGTGGTTTAAGGAACTGTTGGAATAGAATATTGCAGCAAAAGTTTCAATCGAGGGATCTACATCAAATGCTTTGATCCAGGTTTGCGATATAAATTATGTTAAGAATAAAATGAGATACAAAAAAAATATATAGTAGAGAACACAAAAATACAGTGAAACCCAACTTCCATTAATGAATAAAATAGAAAAACACTATATAACACAAACTAGATAGAATGGTGGTAGCTCATCTTTGAAGATAAAGAGATGTTGACTACACTCATTCACAAATAAACATTACATCACAATACATTGTATGCTCAAAGGACCTCCTTCACCTCAATTATATATGAGAGAGTGGGAGGGGAATAATTCCCATGATGCATGTGGGATAAATTGGTCTAATATTACAAAATGCCATAAGCATGTAAAACACTAGTACTTCCTGGGAGGTCACCGATCCCGGTACTATGCTAGCCCAAGTGTTTTTAATTGCGGAGTTCTAATGGGATCCAGTGCATTAACATTGTAGGCATTACATTACATTACAAATGGGAATGGAATTACATTACATTCCCATTAAAAAGGGTGAATATCATGGTTTATCAAAACCAAAATCATGGAAATGTTGATTCAGTGGAGAAGGTGGATGGCCATTGAGATCCACCTAGATCGGTCCTCCCTCCTTAGGAAGCAATGGTCCCCATTTTATCAATTTCCCTCAGGATATGGGGAAATTTTTGTTGAATATAAACTTTGGTGAGCCACTTGCCTTGTTGAAGTAGTTTAATTGCTTGCAATTGACATGTGGAAGGATTTCATGAACATGTTGGTGGAGGTGTCAGATCAGTTCAACAAATATGGGTGCATGATATTCCTTGTTCTAACTGTGGGAGGAATCTATCGGTGAATATGAAGAAAGAAGAGATATATCAATGAGGGATAATGGTAGGAACCCCAAGCACACATAAAAATGGTAGTGGCCATAGAGCTATGCTGAAAATATGGAAGACTAGATTATTCTCTAAAAGGGAGTGTCTATTGATTGGACCATTGGATAAGGGAGCACCAGGCACCAAGTCAATGGAATGAGGGATGTGGTAGTGCAAATTCACCTCCATAGGTGAAGAAAATATATATTCATGCTCCTCTACAATGTTGTTGACATGCTTCTGTTGGATAGAAAGATCTTGGGTCGATTAGATTGTAGTGGTTGCAATGACCTTATGTTCACCTTCTGAATGGATTATGAAGAAGGAAAACTTTATGGTCTTAGAGATTACTTTGTGGAACTATTTTTCCAAGATCAATGAAGTGGGAGTAGTCGGAGATACAACTGGTACTCTGCAGAACTAACCTCCCATAGTAACAATGACACTATGGGGTCGAGACTCATAGATAGCGTGACATTTCCACATTTATGGTTGTCCTAAAAGAACATCACATACTTCAAGTGGGGAAACATCACTCAATACATCATCCTTGAAGGGATTTATATCGTATGATAGGAGTAACTATTGGCTAACATGGATGTCTCATCCCCGACTCAACCATCTGATGGTGTATGGTTGGGGGTGTGGCATCGTTGGCAACTTCAATCTCTTGATAACCTTGACTGAGATCAAGTTCTTTTGACTGCTGTTGTCAACAATAAAATGCAGTGGGGTCCCTTTTACCCAAATTTGTGAGTGGAAAAGGCACTCCCCCTCCTCATGCTCCTTTGGTTCTTCTGGTTATATTGTTGTGGCCACCTGTAATGTTCCCAACCCAATCTAATTGGAACATTGAATTTTTATTGTGTTTTATGTGTTTTCTGGTTGAGGTGTTTCGCCAAACACTTTGATGATTTTAACCTCTTAAAGTGAAATGGGGTTTATAGTGTTGGTTCTTTATGTGTTTTGTAGTAAGTAAAGATAGAAATGCATCCAAAAACATGTACACAATAGGATAAAATAGAAACAACTCAAGTAAATAGCACAAATACCTCAGATCTGATTTTATTAATAATAATAGATAACCTCATACAAAATGGGGCAGATATGGAATACATAGAGTGTATGGATGATACAGCCTCCAAGATACAAGATAGATGAAGATCTAGGCTTCCAAAAGCCTCTCCAAGTTGAAGACCAAGTAACACTGCAATCCAATGGATACCCTCTGCTATATGTGATGCCCTCTCTCTCACAATGCACACTTTCAGACTAGAATGGTCCAAGGAAAGTACAGACTCCACTATTATGGCGTCAAACCACTGCAAGACTCTATGAGAAGATATATTGGGTGATTGAAAGAAGATATGAGAAATCTCGGAGCAGTATCTCAATTGGAATTCCCCCAAACCACAATGTCTCTAATAACAAATATGCCCTCCTAGCTAAAACAAACCAATAATTAAGCCTCCAATAATATAGGTGCCAAACCTCTAAATCCAACTTCCAAAAGGTATATCGGGGGTTATGAAACCCCAATTCCAAAGCTCATATCTATTGGGAAAGGTATTCCCCTCCAGAACATAAGATCTCTAAGGATAGTGTGCCCTCCTCAAGATGAAATACGCCCCACTGGTAGAAGAAATGAAGAACCTAATGAATACCATCAAACATTGTTGTAATAAGGCGTTATGGTGATGGCTAACAACCCTGGACTGATAGCTACTAAGAATCTGATCACCTCTGTGCAAATCAAACCACTCTCTCAATATGGGTGTGCCCTAGCTCTGCAGAAACCCTCCAATAATACACCCTACCTCCAAAAAGGCTCCTACAACTGAACAAATCTAATGTAGAAAGGTGAGGGAGGAATATTTCACTTCCGTGACCAAGCTTGGATCAGGTTGGGTGGGATCTTTCACCACCGAGCTGATCTCTAGGGTTTGTTCAGTCAAAACCCTCAAAACCCCCAAGCGCATGGGCTCACTATCAAGAATCTAGACATCCAAATGATAAACAACATAATGAGAGAATAGTGGCCCCTATCTCTCTTTTATCCTCCCTTTCACCTTGTCTCTCCAAGTGAATTTTACTTTATTTTATTATTAATTAATTAGTTAACCATTTTACCTCTAAAAAGTGAATTATCCCTCCTTATGGCTTCTCTTTCCACTAAAAGTCACTTATCATCATCCTATCCTATAGTGTTATTCCTACCGATTTCAATGAGCTATTACACTAAGAGTTTCCTCCAACTTTTATGCCCAATATGACCTTCTTAGTGAATTTAATTAACATATAGCCCATAATAAATCAAAATTATAGAAATCACTGGAATGCAATGGAACCAAAGCCAAGTTGTTTGGAATGGATCATGATGATGAAATAAGATGATCGATGCAAGTTAGGCCCAATAAAACCCCTCAATAGCTCATGTACTCGCTATCACCCCCATATGGCTACTCTCGTCAGCATAACACTCTGTAATATAATGATGTCCAAAAGTGGGGACATTACACTCCTCCCTGCTAGAATATTGCTTGTCCTCAAGCAATAACTGAATCGATCCACATATAATACTGGGGTCCCATGTCCCCTTGTGGGACACATAGTAGGCTCCATCCAACACTGAACTACCAAGCACTCTAATCCTTGGATCCCATATCAAGATGTGAACTGCAATACCCTGTTAAGTGTATTCCTGTAACATATAAACACCATGAGTCTCATGCAAATGACACATGGTCTCAACCTGAAATGATTATATCCTCCAAGTCCATACCAAGACCCACACGGTCTCCACCAACTAAACATGTTGCTTCCATAGTGAGGTACTACAAGACCTCAATGAATCACCCTCATGTGACGTGCTCCCCTCAATATTGAAGCTCAATCGAAGGTCAAAGTGACTTTCCCCTGTAAGGATCCACTCGCCTCCATCAATCAATGAAATACCCAACCCTGTAATCCCAGGGTCCCATGCTAGTCTCTGACAGGTACCATCACGATGACGTTGCACTACTTTAATCATGATTTTCCGCTCAAAGTATACATACTGGATCCCCCACTCTTGGATCCTCCTACTGAAATACCTAAGATAATTGAGCCTTATATCAAGAATCTGAACCTGTAAAGGTATCTCTATGGGAACAACATATGCCCAACCATCTCCATACCTGATCATGATTATCAATAGGGAGAACATGTCTCGCCTCATAGGAAAAGCCCCTACAAATCCTCTCAAAACCATCCAAGAGTGAAGTATGTTGCTCTTTGGCGCAACCTGGGCCATCATAAGATGAAACAACCTACTAACCAAATGGACTCTCGGATCCAATGGAAAAATTGAAAGTTCATCACTTCCAATCCCCACTAACTTCTCATGTGTCATACCGATAACTGTCGGAAGCCCTTTATGCTCATACCCCTGAGAATATGGATTTGTGTCGCCCTCTGAGATGTCTGATATCCCGTGTCCTAATATGCTCACCATCATGCCCAAGGTATCAATTGTATGTCTCTGATGATCCACCCCTATCTTGTTGTATGCAATCAATACACTCCTCTCAGGTGATCTCGGCCCGCCAACTCTCCATGTCCCCTTCCACTCTTTATCCCCCCCTATGTTGTTGTCAATGATGAAAGTATCGAGAAAATCTAATAGAAACATCTGTAACCAACTATAGGACTGGAAAGTATCATATGCTTTGGTCAATCCCCAGGACTGGCCCAAGAGCTCATCCATAGGCACCCATGGTGAATCATCGTCTAAACTCCAACTATCGGGTACAACAATAGATAACTCCACAAACTGTTGTTCAATCATTCTCCCCCCATCATCACTCAAATAATTGTTGCTACTGTGAAGGTGATCTCCCAGTACTATGTGCTGCGACAAAGGAGAGGGATCTCCAGACACCACTAAGTGTGTCTCCTCCCTGCAATCTAATGCGTCCCCCTGAATCCCACTGTACATATCTCTCATCGTCATATGTCCAAGGTGTACTGCTGGATCATCCTCTGTGTGGATATCAACCAATCCTGGAACACAAATGAAAGTGTCCTCGTAACTTCCCCTGGATATGGTATCCTCATGTGTATGTGTATGATCGACTGTCTCGAAACTACCAATGAATGGTGGCCCCTGTGACACTCAAACATCCTCTAGCAATGTAATTGAGGAACATATCTGACTCTCTGTCGAGATATATATGGTGTATCTCTTACCAGTATCCTCAAGGAGCTCCAGCTCCAATATGGACAATGATTCTTGAAGGGATGTATGTGTGCCTTCCAAGAATCCTCATGTGCTCACCAACTCATGAGTGAGTCATTCCACCTCCAGCTCCTGATACCTCAAGGCCCTATGATACATCTCGCCAACCCCTAGTAGGTAATCTTTTTCCCTCAACAACCGCTGGTAGTCGGCCCTCATCATGGTCACTCTCTCCTTGAGAGTATGAAATTAATCCATGGAAAGTCCCCCATCTGAGCTATCATGTGCCATCGATTCCCTCCAACAATAAATTTCCACCAATGCATGTGTGTCCTCAATGCATCTAGTGGATTCCATGATCATGTCCTCACTGACTCTCAACTCTCCTGCCAAGTGTCATGACTCCTAATCACAGTCCTGTTGAGGTGCTACCTCATGCCCCTCACTACTAGTGTCAACCACGGAATCCCCAACAACACTCTCTACAAAATATAAGGCATTTAACTGCCCACTTTCCACTATATCACTGGGTCCTACTATATGCCACTGCCCACCATCACCAACTGCTACCTCTATCTGAATCACACTGTATCATGTATGGGAAGTTTTATCCTCCTATGCACTCACCCTACTACTATCATATGTGCCTGGATCCCATACATATGTGTCCATACACATGTTATGGTCATCCCAACCAATAAGGAGTGCATCCTCATCACTACATATCGGTCCTGGAAGTAAGTGTCCCATCAAACTATCAGTCTCCACAACCTGATCAAACAATGGAGTCTCCAAAAGGGGTGACTCATTATCCTCATATTGATAGGTATGTGTAAGGCCCGCTATCTCCATGTCATGTCTCTCCTCCTGGGTATGTAAATCCATATGCGCCTGGTGTTTAATCCTCCCACAAGGCTCCTCCACCATATCATAGATGTCATTGATATCCTCATGTGTCGTGGCTATCATATGTGTCTGAAAAGATGACAAATGTGTTACGGTCATCATAGAAAGCTCATCCTCCTCCATGCATGACTCCCTGAAATCCAAGTATACACCCAAAGGTAGGTCATCCAACCTCCTAATCTCATCATATCTCAGTGTAAACACATGTGAATCCTCACAAGTGTCACCATTGTGTTGAAGTGTTGAATCCTCAACATTGCATGATGGGAAAGATAAACAACATGTACTATCATCTTGCCCATCCAACTACCCCTCAAATGCGCAAGAGTCACTAGCCTCATCAAACTGCTCTAAATAGGAATCTATGGTTGCATCCTCATGCATCTCCTCATCCTCACTGTCATAGTACACCTCAACAATGTCCACCTTCCCTTTACCCCTACATCTGTGGTCTGACTCCCAAGGATTTTTGCAACTGTAGCAAAGTTCCCTGCTCCTAATGGGTGTGGAATTACTCTGTGATTTCTTCCATCTAGCTGCTATGGCTCTGTTTTCCTCTTCTATGTCGACCCAATGTGTAACATCACCTTTTCTCCACCTATGATGTTTTATGGATACAAATTGTTGGAATGTTACTTGAGCCCTAAATCTCTCACTAAGGGCGTAATATTCCCTTTCACAATATACAATCTCTCTAACAAATTCCAACCTATCCATTTCTCCTTATGGAAGACCCCTAGAGATGGGAGGAACATTTTCTCTGATACCACTATAATGGTCCCAACCCAATTTGATTGGAACATTGAATTTTTATTGTGTTTTATGTGTTTTATGTGTTTTCTGGTTGAGGTGTTTCGTCAAACACTTTGATGATTTTAGCCTCTTGAAGTGCAATGGGGTTTATAGTGTTGGTTATTTTTGTGTTTTGCAACAAGTAAAGATAACAATTCATCCAAAAACATGTACACAACAAGATACAGTAGAAACAACTCAAGTAAATAGAACAAATACCTCAAATCTGATTTTATTAATAATAATAGCTAACCTCATACAAAATGGGACAGATGTGGAATACATAGAGTGTATGGATGATACAGACTCCAAGATACAATATAGATGAAGATCTGGGCTTCCAAAATCCTCTCCAAGATGAAGACCAAGTAACACTGCAATCCAATGGATACCCTCTACTATATGTGATGCCCTCTCTCTCTCACAATGTGCACTTTCTGACTGGAATGGTCCAAGGAAAATACGACCTCCTCTTTGATGGACTCAAACCACTACAAGACTCTATGAGAATATAGATCGGGTGATGGAAAGAAGATATGAGAAATATCAGAGCAGTAGCTCAACTGGAAGTCACCCAAACCACAATGTCTCTAATAACAGATGCGCCCTCCTAGATGAAACATGTCAATAATTTGGACTCCAAGAATATAGTTTCCAAAGCTATGAAACCAACTACCAAAAGGTAGATCGTGGGTTAGGAAACCCCAATGCCAAAGCTCTAGTCTATTGGGAAAGGTATTCCCCTCTAGAACACAATATCTCTAAGGATAATGCACCCTCCTCAAGATGAAATACACCCCACTGGTAGAAGAAATGAAGAACCTGATGAATACCCTCAAACACTACTATAATAAGGTGATATGGTGATGACTAACAACCCTGGAGTGATAGATACTGAGAATCTGATCACCTCTGTGCAAGTCAAACCACTCTCTCAAGATGGGTGCACCCTAGCTCTGAAGAAACCCTCCAATAATACGATTTGCCTGCACAAAGGCTCCTAGAAATGAATAGATTTGATGTAGAATGGTGAGGGAGGAATCTTTCACCTCTGTGACCAAGCTTGGATTAGGTTGGGTGGGATCTTTCACCATCGAGCTGATCTCTAGGGTTTGTTCAGTGAAAACCCTCAAAACCCCCAAGTGCATGGGCTCACTAACAAGAAGCTAGACATCAAAATGATAAACAACATAATGAGAGAATGGAGGCCCCTGTCTCTCTTTTACCCTCCCCGTTACCCTTATCTCTCCAAGTGACTTTTACTTTATTTTATTATTAATTAATTAAATCACTTTAATTAATTACTTAACCATTTTACCTCTTAAAAGTGATTTATCCCTCCTTATGGTTTCTCTGGCCATTGAAAGTCACTTCTCATCATCTTATATTGTAGTGTTATTCATCCCAATTCCAATGAGCTATTAAACTAAGAGGTTCCTCCAAGTATTATTCCCAATATGACCTTCTTAGTGAATTTAATTAACATATAGCTCATAATAACTCAAAATTACGGAAATTGTCAGAATGCAATGGAACCAAAGCCAAGTTGTGCAGAATGGATCATGATGATGAAATAAGATGAACGCTTGATGTAGGATCATCGTCAACGTCAAGCGAGCGTGGGGCAAGCGCAACACATTTTGAGCACATGATAAATTGTTCAAAAAATAAAACTTTTGAAGATTGGGTGCGCCAAACTTAAATGTGATAGTTAAGGAGAGGCGTACTTATATATTGTAAAGGACCTTGAGCGATCCGCTCTCGTCCATAGTAGGTAGAAATCATTTATGTTAGTAGGTATCTTTAAATCCTCTGATTAGATAGTTTTAGGAGTGGAGGGAAAATGGAGAGAGACAACCTCATTGTGAATTGTAACGGGAGAGCCTTAGCAGAAGAAGAGAGCATAGAAGGAGGAGCAGAGAGCTGTGTAGCAGACTCCATGTATAGAAGTTCTGAATTAATACAAAAAAGTTGTGATTCAGACTCATGGTGTTCATATCTTCTCTGTGTATGCATCTTTAAATGTTATGCTCTTAATGTTTTACTCTTCCTGTCATGCAATTGCTTTTATGCTATGTATGAATGATTTATTGTTAAATGTTTGAAATCTGTACGGAGAGGGAAGTAAAATGAGTTTCAATTGTTTCTCTGTCTGAGCAAGAGTTCCTGCAAGGAGTGCAGTTGAATTGTCCGCAAGGAGTGCGTTGACAAAAGGTTCAGAGGTTCATCTCTAAAAGCTCAGGAGAGATAGTGATTGTTCTCATATTCACACAAGAGGTGCAGATAGGCACAGGAGCCGTGCAAGGAGTGTGCAGGTGAGGAAAATCTCAGGGTTTCGAACTTGATCAAGGTGGTGAGAGACCGTTGCTGCAACGCGTGCGCAAGGTCGAAGAGCGATTAACACTTCAAGTGTTTGGAGGTCGCCGCAAGGAGTGCGTGCAAGGGTCTTCTTTAAGACTCAAAGTTGTGAGAGAGCTCAGGAAGGATAGAGCCTTTGAAACCATTGAAGGAAGCACAAGAAGTGGATGCATTTGAGTGATTAGAAGGCATCGGAGGTTTGTGGCATAAGTGGATAAATCCAGGGAAGAGTCCTTGGTTCACTTCATAGAAATCAGCAAGGGAGAAGAAACAGACAGTCATAATCTTGTGTAGAGGATTAGCGAAATCCCGCTAGCCGTCCGATATGACAGGAGTTGCACAGGGCTTAAACCCTCTCAAGCGAGTGAAAGTCCTGAAGGTATCGAGATATCGAGGCATCGGAGTTCGGGAAATCGGGAATCCCGTGGACAAGAGGTCAGGAAAATCCATAGTGGAAACCTCGATACAACCCCGAACCGTCCATTGGTTGGGACACGTGGCAGGAATTGAGAACCATCGGCATATCGGAGATTTGGAGAGCAAGAGTCTGAGGCCCTTTGAGTCGCGAAATAGAAAAAGGATTTTAGTCGTGGATCTAAGGACGGACGTGTGTCGCGTGATTATCCAAATCGGGAAATCGGCCATCGGGACTCACATAGGGAGCAGTTTGGCTTTGCAGTTAACGAAGCCCGAGGTTTGATCAGAATTGTCCATCCATCTAGGACATGTGTCGAAAAATCCAAAGAAGACAGGGTTCGACACTTCGCGAATCCTGAGGATAGGAAGCACTTGCATTTCAGAATCGTGAAGTCCGAAATCTCGAAAGGAGGAAAGCTCTGTTATGGGGCCTAGCTGACGTCGTCTCGTCATAACGGGAGATCGGGAATTTCCACGGTGAAAACCCCGAGCAGAAGAGGACCATCCATCTTTGAGGACGCGTGGCAACAATCTCGACTTTCAGGGAAAATTCCGAAGGAGAAGCCACATCAGGAAATCGGGATTCGAGAGATCAAGAGTCTCGAAGACAATTACATTTTGGCGTTTAAAACCCCAAAATCCCGAAAGGTGGTAGGACTGAGGTCATATGAAATAAGGTCATATGAAAGGAGGTCGTGTGGACCACGAGCCTAGCCCAGAGGACTAACAAAAGTTAGAGCACATCGGGATATTGAAGATCGGGAAATCAGGAAAGCAGAGGTTGTGATATCAGGAGTTTGAAACCCTGAAACCCGATTTTCTATTTTTTCTGTCGTGAAGAGAACAGTGATCGGGCCTAGAGGCTGCGAGGAATAGAAAAGACCTGTGGGTCAATTTTAAAAAGGAGATTCCAGTGGAGAATCGAAGGAGCCACTCTGGCTCGAAGTTAGAATCAGAACGATCCTTAAGACAGGGAGGTCAGCGCAGAGGCCTTTGCCGAGGCAGAGGGTGCGGCTACGTCAACGCTGCAAGTCGGCCCAATAAAACCCCTCAATAGCTCCCGTAATCACTATCACCTCCATCTGGCTACTCTGATCAGCATAACACTCTGTAATATAATGATGTCCAAAAGTGGGGACATTACAGATGGTATTAGTGCGTTTTGCATCAATGATTTGTTTCCCTTTATTGTGCTCTGAATCAAAATATGAATTAGATCTGATTCTTTTTCTTTTAGCTTGGCCACTAATGACTATTTCGAGCGACATTCATCAATGTTGTGCCAGGGGATTTTGTAGAACTCACACCACTTTTCGATGTCTTTCTTAGACTTCCCATCACCCTACTTAACCAATTGCTTGGACTGATTTTCTTGATATTGACTCTCGTTACAGAGTCCTTTGTTCTATGAGTTAGAGTTTCCTTTTTCATTCTTCTGTTGTGGCATATTTGCAAGCCCAAACTTCCTCTTACTCCATTGCTTGAATTTCTACTCAATTTTGATTGCATATCAATAAGAAGCTCCTAGTGAGAATATGTCTAATAAATACTCAATTTTGACTTCATGTTCTAATGAAGTGTCTAGAAATTCTTCTTGAGGGGGATATGGTGCTTCAAGAGGAGATTCCATAGATTGATCCAAGATAGGGATTCCCCCTTAAAGATGTGGAATCCCACCATCAAACTCATGATATGTATTTATATGGGTGAATCTATCCATATGATCAAGTTGTTACTCAATAAATTTTTCATTCTTGGAGGATTCAAGAAAAAATACATCTCTAGAAAGAATGAATTTCTTGTTTACCTTATCATAAAGAAAATATTTCTTGGTGGTATTTTAGTACCCTAAGAAGATGCACTTCTGACTCCTTGCATCAAACTTGTTTCTTTTCTCCTTAGTAATTAAGTCATATCAGGTGGAACCAAAGACCCTAAGATGCCTCACTGAAGGAATGTGACGAAACATTTCATTAGGAGTCTTATTTCAAAGATCTTGAGATGGACACTTGTTTTTCCCATAAAATGCACATAGAGTTGCATCATCCAAAAAAATCAATTTCACATCTTTGAAAAACATCATGGAACATACCATATTTAAGAGATCCTTGTTCATTCTTTCAGCTACAACATTCTATTGAGGATTGTATGTAATTGTGGTTTGACGTTGAATCCTATGTTGGCGAAAATAGTTTTAAAATTCATTAGATGTATATTCTCTTCCATTATCAGTACAAAGAGTGTCAATTTGTGATTGTGCTTCATTTTGGTTCCATACATGAAATTTTTTAAAAGTTTCAAAATCCTGTGATTTTTCTTTCAACAAGCGCACCCAACACATATTAGTGTAATCAACAATAAAATACATGATATATTTATTTCCATTAGTATATGGAACATGCATGGGGCCACATAAATCATAATGTATCAATAAGATTTTTCTATAGGCTCTAGAAGTAGAATCATGAAAAAGTTGTTTGTTGTGTTTTCCAAGGATATAAGCATCACATTACTTCAATTTCCTAGGAATAGTAGGCAAACTAGAAACACCATTCTTTTCAACAAACAAAGGTTGTGATAATTAATGTGTCAAAATTTAGCATGACATAAGTGACTAGATGGAAATGTACCTTCATTGTAGTGAGAGAGGTATGAAGGATTTTTTGCATGAGAAGATGTCCCCATCAACTTAAGCAATCTTCCATCCTCTACTCCTGTCATAATGACCTTGATGTAGAAAGCCTTCCTTATTTCAACTTTACCATTGAAGATATGAATAGCGTGTGGCCTTGCTATCGAATGTACACAAGAGATAGCAAGCTCCTTTGTATCTTAGGAAGATAGAGCATGTCAAGAAAAAGAAATCTAGGAATCTAGACAATTTAAGCCTAGTGGTGCCAATTTCTGAAGGTTTGAGACTTGATTTATTTGCAAAATAGACTATGCCATCTATATTTGCATTGAAATATTCAAAGAAGTCTCTCTGGAAGGTCATGTGGCATGTTGCACCTGTTTCAAGTAGCCATGCATCTCTCCAAGAAGAAAATGAACTGTTAAACAAATATTCAATTAATCAAATATTGCAATGCACAACAATATAATGAGAAAATTCAAGTGCCTTACCTTTCACCAGATTTGGTGCTTTACCTTTATCTTCTTTCTTATCTTGCTTGTCTTTGATCTTTTCCCATAGGATTTTCCATGTCTTTGCTACATGTGACTCATTTTTTTGCAATGGACATGGTGAAGATCAGATCTTTCACAGAGATTATGCCCACCCCCCTACCTCTGAAATTATTTCTTCCACATCATGTTTTACTGCCTTCTCCTATAGAAAAATCATGTGATTGATTCTTCCCTTTTTGAGCAAGGAACGTAGTCTCTCTAGTGGATAGAGTTGTCTTCTTTCCAAAATATTTCTCACATTCAACAACTTTCTCCACTAAAGAGTCAAATAGAGAGAAAGAACCACCAACCTCTCGACTAATATTGGCATTACTTTGAGTGAAACCCTTCCATCTATTATCATCCATGAGAATGTTGAATATATCGTGAGACCTGCAATGGAACTTATCCATCAAAAAAATGGTCTTGAAATCCTCCTTGAAAACTAGAGGAGGGGGAAGAGGAGTCTACTTTCCTTCCACGCCTTTCTCAGTAAGATTAGGCTTTGAGGGTGCAACAACTGCAACTTGTCCAACAACTTGGTCCAGGTCTCTTTTCCCACTAAATGTAATACATATTGCACCATTGGGATCCATCTCAATAATGTTCATTTTCTCCATTTCTTGCAATATATGGCGTGCTTCAAAACCATTGCTCTTATAGAAATGCAGCGGGCGAGTCCCATTTCTCTGACTCCCACCATACATCTTGTAGAATACGCATAGTTAACAAACATTGTACTAAAATTTTGGGGGGGTAGAAATATGTAAGGATGGATTCCAACTCAGGACATTTGAATAGCAGATGGATTCGAACACGATGGGCGCCAAAGGAGTAATAAGAACCATGAAACTTTTACTGGTAAGAAACACTCTTGCAACAATAAATGATTTCACTTTGAAACCAATGATGTCAAGGATATTGTGATACAATACTTCTCGAGGAACACAAGGCCCTCTGGGCATGGGATATTGTTGTTGACAATTGTGCAAAATTGCATAAACCACATCATGGACCTCTGCATCGAGTGCCGGGCATGAAGTTTGTGTACAACATATATGCTTTGGGTCGCATGGAGAGCATATGGGGGCTGGAATACCTTGAACTCAAGCTCGAAAGATGGATTGATTATATGAACTCTTCTGAAGGGTAGCCGAGGATGAAAAACGAGTCAATCTACAAGTTCTTGGCATTCAATGTTGAGCTGAGTTAAAGATCATGCGCACGAATCTATGAATCTTGGAGAGATCAATGATGACCATGATCAGTCACTGCACAAGACATCATTCCTCTTGTGTCCTTGGAAAATCCTACACATTTTCAGTTAGAAAAACTATCAAAAGATTAATTATTCATGCCAAAATTTGGAATTTTGTAAATTTGGTGTTTTTCATGTGAAAACTATAGAAACTAGGCTAAATCTAAGCCCATTAGTTGTGATTCAAGGCTTGATCCATTATCATGCAAGGTTTCTTTCATCTTTGATATCAATTCACTGGAAACTAGAAATCCTTACTTGTCTTAGAAAAAATCTAGCTTAATAATTGTGGTAATTGAGTCTTTGTTCAAGTGTTGCCTTTCAAATTTTTGGGCTTTCTCATCCATTAATGGGGAGAATTTTGACAAAATTTTGGGATGGGCATGTTTTGGGCTCAGTTGTCTAGTAATCTAACATATTTGAATGGCTATCTAAACATCACATCTAATATCTAATATATTTATAAGAAACACTTTATGGCATAATTAAGAAAACAAATAATATTTCAATTAAAAAATAAAAGGAAATAAAGATAAATAAATATATTAAAAATATAAAATTAAAGAAATTAATAGATCAAATAAATTAAAATTTTAGTTTAGTTTATGAAGTTATATATCTAAAAAGAATTTATGAAGTTATATATCTTAAAATTAAAATTTTAGTTTATGAAGTTATATATCTAAACAGAATTTAGGAAGTTATATATCTTAAAAACAAAGTATTAAATAATACTAATCAAATAGAAAAAATTAACTAAAAAGTAAATATGAATTTTAAAATAATTTATAAAACTAAATATAAAAAAATTAAAAATAAATATAAATTTTAAAGCATAATTTTTTAAAAATAAATTTACATATATAATTTTTGGCCTTCCTTAAACGTATAACTTTCTATCTTCTAGGTTTTTGGCTATTTTGTTTAAATTGTAATTTTGAATGTATAAATAAATTTAGCTCGCTGAAAAACCCAACATTATTAAGATTATACAAATTTAGCCACTCAAATATGCAGATTCAATCATTCTTCACCAGATTTAGGGTAAAATCAAACCACTATGTTCACTGAGGAGCAGAAGCCACCCCTCTGTCTCCTCTGCCATATCTAAAGAAAAAAGCAAAGCAGGGGAGGATTGCCCCTTGGCCTCCTTCCTTAATGCAACTCGCCAAAACGTGAGAGGGCGATGCTCGAGATGAATTTGCTCGTCTGGACTGTGAGGACTACCTGCAAAATGGATATGTGATTTTCTTGTCTGTGCAAGGTACCGAAATACTTGCTAGAGAGGGTAATTGGACAAAATATTGAATTCGTAAACGAAGCGCAAAGATAAAAACTTTCATCGATTATACCTTCCTCTCTCTCGGAATGAAATAGTTTGGACGAAGAAAAACAATTTCTGTGAGACAAACAAAAGGAGAGTGCTAAGTTGAGCCATGTGATCCTTGCCAGACTAGTTCATTGATTCCCGGATTTCATTCATTGTAAGTAGATAGCTCCATGCCATTCACTTCTCAAGCAATGGTCTGAATGGACGATATGTCAATAGGTAATAACAACAGAGATTTCGGTCCAATGATGTTTCGCAAAATGCAAACTGCATTGCCAGGCCTTAATTCTATTGGCTCGTATGCTTGGATTGCAAAATTAGTGAAGGCGTGTTCAATGCCCATCTATGGAACGAGGAGAAATGTTGTAAATAGGAGGGAAAATGTCTCTAAAGCAATAATTGGGCATCCATTCAATCAAGCTACGATTCGGAGCGCGTAGAAGATTCTTAAATGCTCAAGGAAACTTTAAAATCCGTGTGTTACTTGCGCCATATTAAAACTGTGGAGGATATTCAGACAAACAGAAGTAAATTGAATTTAAATTTTAATGGAACCTGCGTCTAGTTTTATCCAGCCAACGTTTCGGCCTACTTCAGATATGAGTCCATCATCAGGGCGATCGTTCAATCTAAGATTGGGATGAGGGATAAAGATGACCAGCTAGTAGATAAATACGAAATTTGGCTATAAAATCTTGATGTTAGTGAGATCGGCTCACTTCTTTTACTAGTAGACGGATCGAGTTGGATGTTGATGCCTTTTTATCTGGTTTAAAACTGGCCTCCAGGTGTCATTAAGCTTCAACCCTTCATCTTGATTTGGGGTATTATTCCTTGTTTCAATTTCCAACGCCTTTCTCATTCTCCTTTTATTATAGTGCTTTTCTCTGGCAGATTAACGAGGCTTTTTCCAACGCCTTTCTCATTCTCCTTTTATTATAGTGCTTTTCTCTGGCGGATTAACGAGGAATTTCCAACGCCTTTCTCATTCTCCTTTTATTATAGTGCTTTCTCTGGCGGATTAACTAGGTTTTTTCCATGAAAATCTGATGAGCGGTGCTGATTAACTAGGCTTTTTCCATGCAAATCTGATGAGCGGTGCTGTGTGAGATTTCAGCTAGAGCCTATTTAGCTATACTATTGTCGAAGTATGTTCTTTAAGATGAACACCTAGTCTGTTCCATATAGACCATCCCTTTCATTGTTTTAGGATCCCTTTTTATACACCCCTTTCATTTTTCTAGGATCCATTACGTCTTTTACATAATCGAGGATCCCGTCCTAATGGTGTTCGGGGGAGCGAAAGCAATAACAATGTTTCTTCTTTTTAAGATTTTAGCAGTTCAATCATTTGTTCCCTTGATGTATGATGTAGGGAAGAGTAATTGTGAGAATGTTAAATTCTTGTCTGCCTTATCCATTTTGTTTGAAGACCTTTTTTGAGGTAATTGAATTCTTGTTCAAGAGGATCCGAATCTGATATTTTTTTACGTATCTATCCATGTGGGTCTTCTTTCCATACACATGATACCCAATCTTTCATTCTCTTTCTTATAACATGATACCCAATCTTTCAATCTCTTTCTTTATAAGAAGCAAGAAAGGGAAGCTTCCCGTCCTCCAATCTTTCATTCTCTTTCTTTATAAGAAGCAAGAAATGGAAGCTTCCCGTCCTCCAATTCTATTGTGAATTTATCTTTTTTGGTAAGAAACACTTCAAGAAAGGGAAGCTTCCTGTCCTCCTCCATTTCTATTGTGAATTGGATATGTTGTGAAAGGCTGTTTAGATGTGTCTATAATAACTGGACATCGATTTAATCCGAGGATATCAAGACAAACAAATAAGCAATTAAAATGCCATTAAATAATGTGGATTACAATAACTACATGTAACCACATCGTTCATAAGACAACATATCATATCAAAATCTCGGTTCAGAAGGTACTTGTTGCTATGGAGCAAGCGGAGGGATTCGAGCCGTTGCTGCGTCGAGCAACACACAAACAGATTTCAGCCAGAGCACAGAGGTATGGGCCAAATTTCACCATTCCGAGGAGAAATCCTTCACCTATTGGTAAGCCAAGGAAATAAATATCGTTGAATTCGGATTCAATGTAGAACGGCAATTGCCCTACGCCGACAGTACATGAAGCCTTTAAGTAGAGAACGATTCCACACGCTATTGAATCTGGAGAAGGATTTTTCTACAAGAGTGGAGAAGCGGTTTAATTTGTTGTGATCAGTTAGTGAACCCATGACGAATTTGTTAAGTATTGTTCTGTAGGCTTGATGATTCTAAGTGGCTAGGAATTGGCACTGCGTCGGACCAACTGCTCAAGGAAAGCTGCCTTTGGCCGTGTTTTTGAAGAATTGGCATGTGGAAAGAGTCTCTGGTGGCTGGAAAAAGTAAAAAATTAGAACGTTTAGACTTCTCCATTAATATGGGGAAGAATCTCGAATCTCTGGTTGAAAGTAGTGCTATG
>SNQJ01S0054345.1:0-43813 GCA_010110895.2 Picea sitchensis | reverse complement strand
CCCCCCCACTACCTCTCTAGCTACCTTAGAGGATTGTATCTTCCTTTTGGAGGTTTATCCCTCCATTTATATTTGGAAGTTGTAACTACCTTTGGAAGTCATTACTTCCTTTGAATAATAATACATGATTACTTCTTATATACTTTGCATGGTGTATTGGTGTATCTCTTATACTATTCTTCATTGTTCATTGGATAGTATTCATTGTTGATTGGATATAAATTGAATACATGATCTGATTGAAGTTCAATTTCGAAAATACTAATTGCTCTAAATATTGATTCACCCCCTCTCAATATTTCCAACAATATGATGGTGATAAATCTATTCAACAATTTAATAGAAATGAAAATAATCAAAATGTAGGTCAAAGTGGAGACTATGATCGACGTTTAAATGATTGGGATGAAAATTTTACTCCAAGTGAGGAGTTTCAAGGTACCGATGAATATTTCCAAGGCACCAATGAATATGATGGAGAATTTCCCTCAAGTGAAAATTTTAAAAGTAGTGAAGATGATTATGAAAATGGTGGACACTCTTTCCCGAGTGGGGAATTTAAAGACAACAATGTTGGTGATGATGAATTTCCTCCAAGTGAGGATTTTGAAGGTGTTAGCGCTCAAAATGTTCATTTAAAATTTTTAACGTCTTCATCAAACTCATGTTAGATTTTCCAAATTCCCAATGTCTTCTACCTGTTGTCATAACTTCCAGAGTTATTATTGATTCTTGACGAGTTTCATTTATTGTTTTTTTCCCATAAATCCTATGACCTATGACCTATTTGTTAAAAAAAATAAAAAACTATAAATTGTCATTTTGCCTAGATTTTAACTTTTTATTGTTTCCTATATTTTAAAATTAAAAAATAAATTTTTATTTGTTAAATTAGTATCTATCATTTTGCCCAAATTTTAACTTTTTATTGTTTCCTATATTTTAAAATTAAAAAATAATTTTTTATTTGTTAAATTAGTCTTTTTTATCAAAAGAAAAAATAAGTTTTTATTTGTTAAATTAGTCTTTTTTTTATCAAAAGAAAGTGGTGTGTGCTCAGGGGTCCTAAACCTAATTCTAATTTATTTACCAAGCGCACATACCAAGTAACATTTCACGATCAACTATACAACACACAAGTTAAAGCATCAAGCGCCAACGTTAAGCACAAGTGGGCAGTCTTAGGCTCACAAGATCAAAAGGTTATGGGAGAGTTGGCATATATGAATACCTCTAAATCTTTTATTCTATCTCATGTGGGATATGTCCCATAAATAATTTTTTAATAAAACGCAGTGTATACAGAGCATATCACAGGTATGTTGGCAGGTGTCTAGAGGAGTTTAGCTACCGAGCTTGCAGGTTTCGGTTGAAGAGTATGGAGTTCTGAACCTGATTAACATGGCTGCATGAGATCGCCCAAGGTGTTGAGAGCATCAAAGTGTGTGCCATGATCTCACGAGTTAAAGTGTCGAGACCGAGTGCTTGAGTCTGATCATTTCCATAAATAAAAAGAGGTGTTGAGGCGTCTTGGCAACCGAATTCACAGTAGAATCGCTGAACCTCATGTACAAAATTCTCAAGTGTTGATGCCAGGATACCAGTGACTTGACAATTGGGTTATTGCCGAGTGTCAAGGGTTCTTTTTCTAATTACCATATAGCGTCAAAGTGCATTTGGGAGTGTCACCAAATGGAAAGAGTTGACTGTAGTGATCGACACATCGACAAAGATATTGAAAAATGTGCAGTAAGAGCTACCACCGGTCGTGAAAAGCCAATCTAATTTTAATCTCATTTATACTATATTTATCCTTGTATGCTATGTTCTACTTCCTCACCGTGTTGGAGATCATGAAGGCACAACACTTTTCAGGTCATGCCAATAATAATTCCCTTTCTGCAGAAGGTGTGACACATGAGTAGAATGGAGCATAATCAGAAGCATGCCGTTTATAACAAGATCCCCTCGTCAGGTCGATTATTCCCTCATTCCAAATGATTTCCCATAGTCATGGACAATGATGCCTTCCATTGTCACGTCGGTTGGGCAGGGGAAGTCAAATTCCGCTTTCTGTTTTGAAATATTTTTTAGAGGCCCCGTCGCAAAGCCTCTGTTTGAGACAATGAAATACATTTTCGTCTATGTATTTGACAGAATTGGTGTTGAAGGTGTACAGGTGAAGCATCCCATTTTAATGACCGAGTGCCCATATAATCCACTTCAATCCCGCAACAAGATGGAAGAGCTCATTTTTGAGACATATGGTGTCCCATATTTAGTTTTCGGAGTTGATGCTGCATTCAGCTACATGTATAATCAACAATTGGGAATTTGTGATATTGATGGTCTAGTTGTGTGTGCAGGATTTATCACAAGCCACGTTATTCCTGTTATAAAGGTTGAACCCATTGAAGTTGAGAAGGAAAAGGATGATGTTCCAATGGAAGAAAGATATCCTCTTATCAACATCCCTAACAACATGTTGACATCTGCGTAGATAAAAGAGAAAAAGAGGCAGGTATTTCTCAAAACAACTTTTGAAGGTCGTGCAAAGGCAATCCAGAACACAAGGGCTACAAACAAATTGACAGAAGCACATGCAGAGATCAAATTTCTCAAAGAGAAAAACCAGAAGCTAAATGGTACACTTAGCCAAGAGCTTACTAGTCAAATAAGTGAGATACAAGAAGATTGTTATCATTTAAAGAAATTGATTCAAAGAAAGAAGTTGACAAACATGTACAAGCAGAATCTCAGCTTCAGGTCATACAACAAAAATCTTTCTGAGGATGTATATTTGGCTAAGAACATGCTTAGTAAGAAGAACCTGGCATTTTTCCTAAAAGAAACCTCTTCATCCAGCCTTCCTAATAAAGATAAGTGATTGAGGTATACTCAAGGTTTTGTGCTCAAATTTTGGATATTTGATAAGGTTTACTGTCCACCTTTTTTCCTTCAACAAAATGAGCAGTAATTTTGTGTTTTTCCTATAATGAACCTAATGAAGAAAGAGGCAAGTTGGCTGAAGTTTTGGAGATCATAATTCTAAGTTATTTACAAGGAAGTTCATCTATATGACAAGTTCATATCCCTCACAAGTAAATATAGTATGAAACAATTATTCTATTAAGGTTTTGGTATGCAATAACCTATAATGAAGATATACTCTATTTTGATTCTTTAGTGATGTATGATTTGATTACAGAGGAAGATACATATGGTATAAGCATAAAATAATCTTTTTATCAGTTTGTGTTGAAGATAAAAAACCCTAGCAAGTGCTAACTACATAAGAAAGGCATATCACAAGCATACTCTGGTTTTAGAGTTTATTGATGGAATTTGTCGAGAGATATGTTTACAGTGATAGTATGGAAAATGGTTCTCTTCAAGATGCATGGTATTCATCTTCCAAGTAGAAATTCCAGAGACCAGTTTCAGCGTGTGATACACTTCCTAAGTCATATTTTCATACACTTATCTCAAAATTGTCTTCTACAGCCAGTTGGTAGCGCAAACTGGTTTTTTCCTGTGTATTGCACTACCAACTCGCCATATTTTTGTGTTGAAGAGATTTGGTCAACTTTGACCTGATTTTCAACATTCAACAAGTGATTCATTGCTCCAGGTGTTAGATAAAGGTGGTGAAGGACTTGTACAACCACAAGGAAGCTCAGGTGGAGCTAAAGACGTGGAATTAGGATGGGATACCTATCCCTTAAAGATAGGATCTCATCCTACCTTCTTGTGATTGGATTAGATTTTGTTTGACAAGTAGCATTTAGATCCACCTTTTGGGGATCATGAAACCAATTTGTAAAAGGTTATTTAATCCCATTGAGACATCATTGTAAAAGGTTCAAACTTGGAGACTTTGAGATACTCTTTTTGTACAAGACTTTGATATATATACTAGAATCGTAAGATTCTTTCACTGTTATTGTTCAGACCTCTTTTCATTCATATTTTCTTGTACTTATAATTGAATGTCATGTTCATTTATTTGTTTACTCAATGATTGATAACCGTCATCTTGTTTTTACATTGGTAAACTAGGATTATAAGTATTCTTCCTTGTTATAATCAGTCTTTCATCCATATTTTTAATATGCATGATATTGTTGGTATAGTGAGTGTTCTCCATCCATCTGAGTTTAAAAACCATATGATCAATACCTTTTGAGAGCCTTATCTTGTATGGATATGTTCAAGTGTCTTGAGTGAGGGAGTTATTGAATGAGTTATTCATTTTCTGATCCATTTTTATACCCTTATTTACACATTTGATTAAGTTACCAAGCTTACTCAACCTACAACCTTGAGTGACTTTTGGAATGATAACAAATTGGCGTCGTTGCCGGGGAAAGGATTGTGAAGCAAGCTTCCTTGGGAGACGACATAGTCCCAACTTTTGAATATAGACAAAGGCCAGGCATCATATTGGTTGTAATATTCTATTTGGCGACTCCATGAAGGACGAATTCAGTGGCGACTCCACAATCTTCAAATGTCAAAGGAATTTGCTGCTCTTTTGGCTCGAAGGTTTGCACTTCTCAATTTTTCTATAGTTCCTGGTTTCCCACATCCAGTACCTCATTTGACAGAATGGCGAGATTTTATGCCTATCTTCAAAGAGAGGAAATAACACAATCCTGCAGAACACCTCATCAAGTTCCATGAGTGTATGGATCTACTAGATCTACAACATGATGATGTTCACATGAAGATGTTCATGCATTCCTTGGATGGCGATGCACGTAATTGGTATTTCTCATTACCTCCTTCTAGTATTTCATCTTTGAAAGAGTTTCACGAAGTATTCAATGAGCATTACAAAGGGTACTTTTCAGATGAGTTTTTATTTGAAAATTGTTGTGAAGAATATGAATTGCATAATGAGATTGAAGTTATAGATAGAAAATAATTTCTCCCTCACAATATGCAAAAACTCTCTAATGATCTTCAAGATGATATGCTTTCACATGACCATGAACTATAAATGGAAAATGAAGAAGTTGAAAGTTCTCCTGCTACAGTTATTTCTGATTGCTATATATCTGAAAATCTAATTGCTTCAATTATAAATCATGAGGATCAGTTTTCTGTTGGTCATATGCCAATTGAAATCAGTAGGGGCAGCCCACAGTTTTCATATTTGCAGACAAAGAGAAATTGCAACAACCATGAGGAACTACATTTGCAGAGATCATCCATTTTCAAGGGGGAACAACATGAAGACTGTAAGTTTGAGTCAAATTTGACACAACATTTGACAATTTGGTCGGATCTTGCTATAAATCAGGATATAGATCATATTGGTGTTCATATTCTAAGCCATTTTGAGCAAGAAGTAGAGAATGATTGCCTAGGTAACTCCATAATTAAAGCTGATCACAATCATAATTTTTTAAATTCTGTTATGCAATCATCATATGAACATTTTGGTGAAGAGGGAATTGTCATTTGTGATGATCAAACATTTCTCTTGAAATATCAAGGAAAACATCTGTTTTCAAGCAAAGGGGAAGACATACATGAGCAGTCAATGGTTTTGAATCATTATAAGTGTGATCTTGGTTTTGAAGATCCAATGCCAGCCTTATTAGAGTCATATCTTTCAGACTCTCTTAGTTTTTCAGATTTTATCATATCACTAACATTTGTTAGTGAGTGTGATATCCTGAAAGAGTTTTTATGGTCACTGCTATGCTTTTATTATTATCTTCTAATTAATGGCATAAAAATAAGCCTTTCAGTCATGAGTTTACTTGTATGTTTACATTGGAAACACGACTTCACTTGAGCCAGTAGTAATACAGTTGATTACTATAGGAATGTACATGAATAAGCTCAGTAGTTGAGCATTTGTTTTCAGTTGGTTTGCAGTATGAAGGTTTTCAATTTTCAATGAATAAGCAGAGTTGTTTTAAGTATATCAGGGTATGACAAAAGTGAATGTCAGATTTTGAAGCTCTGCAAGGGATTGGTTGCACAGGCCAGATGACTCCATAGCCCAATGGACAAGGCGACTAGAACTGTTAGGTTCTTGAAGCCTCGCGGGGAGGTCTCCATCCCAGTTGGAGCCAGATGTTAGCTCTCAAAATATTCCTTTAAAATTTTTAGCGTCTTCATCGAAGTCATGTTAGATTTTGCAAATTCCCAATGTCTTTTCCCTGTTTTCATAACTTCTAGAGTTCTTACTGATTCTTGACAAGTTTCCATTTATCTCTTTTTGCCCAGAAATCCTATGACCTATAACCTATTTGTAAAAACGAAAAAACCTATAAACGGTCATTTCTCCTAGATTTTAACTTTTTATTGTTTCCTATATTTTCAAATAAAAATAAAATTTTTTCTTTGTTATATTAGTGTTTTTTTTATCAAAATAAAAAGGTGGTGTGTGTTCAAGTGTCCTAATCCTAATTATAAGTCATTTACCAAGCGCATATAACAAGTCCCCAAGACATATTTCACGATCAGCTATACAACACACAAGTTWAGCACCAAGCGCCAAMGATAAGCACAGGTGGGGAGCCTTAGGCTGACAACATCTTAAACTTATAGGAGAGTTGGCATATATGAATACCTCTGAATCTTTTATTCTATTTCATGGGTTTAGGGTTTAGGGTTATGTCCTATTGGCATATATGAATACCTCTGAATCTTTTATTCTATTTCATGGGTTTAGGGTTTAGGGTTTAGGGTTTAGGGTTTAGGGTTATGTCCTATTAGTAAWTTTTTAATAAAACGCAGTGTATACAGAGCATATCACAGGTATGTTSGCAGGTGTCTAGAGGAGTTTAGCTACCGAGCTTGGAGGTGTCGGTTGAAGAGTATGGAGTTCTGAACCTGATTAACATGGCTGCATGAGATCGCCCAAGGTGTCGAGAGCATCAAAGTGTTTGCCATGAGCTCACGAGTTAAAGTGTCGAGACAGAGTGCTTGAGTCTGATCATTTCCATAAATAAAAAAAGGTGTTGAGGCGTCTTGGCAACCGAATTCACAGTAGAATCGCTCAACCTCATGTACAAAATTCTCAAGTGTTGATGCCAGGATACCAGTGACTTGACAATTGGGTTATTGCCGAGTGTCAAGGGTTCTTTTTCTAATTAGCATATAGCGTCAAAGTGCATTTGGGAGTGTCACCAAATGGAAAGAGTTGACTGTAGTGCTCGACGCATCGACAAAGATATTGACAAATGTGCAGTGAGAGCTACCACTGGTCGTGAAAATCCTATCTAATTTTATCCTTGTATAATACGTTCTACTTCCTCGCCATGTTGGAGATCATGAAGGTGCCAAAATTTCTAGGTTATGCCAATAATAATTCTCTTTCTGCAGAAGGCATGACACAGGAGTAGAATGGAGCCTAATCAGAAGCATGCCGTTTATAATAAGATCCCCTCGTCAAGTCGGTTATTCCCTCATTCCAAATGATTTCCCATAGTCATGGACAATGATTCCTTCCATTGTCGCATCGGGTGGGCAGGGGAAGTCAAACTCAGCTTTCTGTTTTGAAATATTCTTCAGAGGCCCCGTCACAAAGCCTCCGTTTGAGACAATGAAATATATTTTCGACTATGTATTTGAGAGAATCGGTGTTGAAGGTGTACAGGTGAAGCATCCCATTTTAATGACCGAGTGCCCATATAATCCACTTCAATCCCGCAACAACATGGAAGAGATCCTTTTTGAGACATACGGTGTCCCATATTTAGTTTTCGGAGTTGATGTTGCATTCAGCTACAAGTATAATTAACAATTGGGAATTTGTGATAGTGATGGTCTAGTTGTATGTGCAGGCTTTATCACAAGCCACGCTATTCCTGTTATAAAGGGTGAACCCATTGAAGTTGAGAAGGACAAGGATGATGTTCCAATGGAAGAAAGATATCCTCTTATCAACATCCCTAACACCATGCTGACATCTGCGCAGATAAAAGAGAAAAAGAGGTAGGTATTTCTCAAAACAACTTCTGAAGGTCGTGCAAAGGTAATCCAGAACACAAGGGCTACAAACAAATTGACAGAAGCACAGGCATAGATCAAATTGCTCAAAGAGAAAAACCATAAGCTAAATGGTACACTTAGCCAAGAGCTTACAAGTCAAATAAGTGAGCTAAAAGAAGATTGTTATCATTTAAAGAAATTGATTCAAAGAGAGCAGTTGACAAACATGTACAAGCAGAATCTCAGCTTCAGGTCATACAACAAAAATCTTTCTGAGGATGTATATTTGGTTAAGAACATGCTTAGTAAGAAGAACTTGACAATTTTCCTAAAAGAAACCTCTTCATCCAGCCTTCCTAATAAAAATAAGTGACTGAGGTATACTCAAGGTTTTGTGCTCAAATTTTGGATATCTGATAAGGTTTACCATCCACATTTTTTCCTTCTACAAAATGAATAGTAATTTTGTGTTTTTCCTATAATGAACCTAATGAAGAAAGAGGCAAGTTGGCTGAAGTTTTGGAGATCATAATTCTAAGTTATTCACATGGGAGTTCATATGACAAGTTCATAGCCCTCACAAGTACAGATAGTATGATACAATTATCCTATTAAGGTTTTGTATGCAGCAACCTACAATGAAGATATACTCTATTTTGATTCTTTAGTGATGTATGATTTGATTCCAGAGGAAGATTCATATGGTTGCAGCATAGAGGAACCTTTTTATCAGTTCCTTTTTATCAGTTTGTGTTGAAGATAAAAAACCCTAGCAAGTGATAAATACATAAGAAAGACATATCACAAGCATACTCTATTTTTAGATTTTATTGATGGAATTTGTCAAAGAGAGATATGTTTACAGTGACAGTATGGAAAATGGTTCTCTTCAGGATGCAGGGTATTTATCTTCAAAGTAGCAATTCCAAAGACCATTTTCAGCCTCTGATACACTTCCTAAGTCATCTTTTCATACATTTATCTCAAAACTGTCTTCTACAGCCAGTTGGTAGTGCAAACTGGCTTTTTCCTGTGTATTGCACTACCAACTCTCCATATTTTTGCGTGGAAGAGATTTGGTCAACTCTGACATGATTTTCAGCATTCAACGAGTGATTCATTTCTCCAGGTGTTAGATAAAGGTGGTGAAGGACTTCTACAACCACGAGGAAGCTCAGGTGGAGCTAAAGACTTGGAATTAGGATCAGATACCTATCCCTTAAAAATAGGATCTCATCCTACCTTCTTGTGATTATATTATATTCTGTTTGAAAAGTAGCATTCAGATCCACCTTTTGGGGATCATGAAACTAATTTGTAAAAGGCTATTTAAGCCCATTGAGGCATCATTGTAAAGGGTTCGAACTTGGAGACTTTGAGATACTCTTTTTGTACAAGACTAGAATCATAAGCTTCTTTCAATGTTATTGTTCAGACCTATGTTCATCCATATTTTCTTGTACTTATGATTGAATGTCATGTTTATTTATTTGTTTACTCAATGCTTGATAACTCTCATCTTGTCTTTACATTGGTAAACTAGGAGTATAAGTATTCTTCCTTGTTATAATTAGTCTTTCATATATATTTTTAATATACATGATATTGTTGGTATAGTGAATGTTCTCCATCCATCTGAGTTTAAAAACCATCTGGTCAATACCTTTTGAGAGCCTTATCTTGTCTAGATATGTTCAAGTGTCTTGAGTGAGGGAGTTATTGAATGAGTTATTCGTTTTCTGATCCATTTTTATACCCTTATTTACACACTTGATTAAGTTACCAAGCTTACTCAACCTACAACCTTGAGTGACTCTTACAGTGATAACAAAATGTACCAATGAAGATTTTCCTCCAAGTGAGTATTTCCAAGGCACGAATGAGGATGATGAAGAATTCCCCCCAAGTGGGGATTTTAAAAGTAATTATGACGATTATGGAAGTGTTGGATAGTCTTTTCTGAATGAGAAATTTAAGAGAAACAATGTTGGTGATGATGATTTCCCTCCAAGTGAGTATCTGCAAGGTACCGATGAGGATAATGAAGATTTTCCTCCAAGTGAGGATTTTCAAGCTAGTAATGAGGATGATGAAGAATATCTCTCAAGTGGAGATTTTCAAAGTAGTGAATATGATTACGCCATTGGTGGACACTCTTTCCCGAGTGATAAATTAAAAGGAAACAATGTTGATGATGTTGATTTTCCTCCAAGTGAGGATTTTCAAGATACTAATTAATATTTTCAAGGCACTAAGCAGGATGGTGAAAAAATTCACTCAAGTGGGGATTTTGAGAGCAATGAAGATGATTATTTCAATGGTGGACACAATGTTTATGATGATTTTCCTCCAAATGATTATGTTGATGATGATGTTCTCAATCATTTAGCTGCAACAAATCAAGGTGATCAACATTCTCTAGTTCAGTCTATTGACAATGTTTTTCTTGATATTCCTTCTCGTGATAAAGAAAATCCTTCTAGTGAGGATGATGAAATAGTGGAGACATTGCAAAGAAACATTGTGTCTAGGATTAGGACTAGACCTTTTTATATCAATCCAAATCATTCTAGTTATACAAGGTCTAGGAAAGAATTTCTCACTAAATCAACTTCCATAAGTGAATTGATTTCAAGTGAATGTTGTCAAAAGAATTGTTTGAAAAGCATGGACTACATATATGCCTTGAATAAAATGAAGACATATTTGTCAATGAATAAGAGCATTCAAAGTTCATATTTGATGGGGTGCATGATATCCACCAATACAGGATATGATTATCGCATTGGGAATATTTTACTTTGCAGAAAGTCTTTAAAAAAAAATCACTCAATTGGTAATCTTGATCTATCAAGAATTCATACAAGGTTGGAAAAAGATCCTTCGTTTTATTCAAAGGTACATCATGGAAAAGATAGTGGGTCATTGACAAACACTACATTGTCATGGATGCGTGATTTCTTTTCCAAACATGGAGAGTGTATGCCAGATAGATACACAATACATATTCCAGATAATTTCTCAAGGAGGGAAATCTACAACTTGTACAAAGGATATGCTGAAGGTGTTGAAGGAAATGGTAATTTTATTACATATGCATATTTTACAAAAATATGGAAGAAACAATTCAACAATGTATGTATTCCTAAGAAGTTACGGATGAGGATTTGCAGTATATGTGCTACCCTTAAATCAAGAAGAGATAAATCTAAAGGGGAAGGAAGAGGTATGTATTTACTAATTTTTTTTTTTAATTGAATAGTTATCAACTACGAAAACATATGATCAATATTTTCATTTTATGTCATATGCATATTCCATAGTCAAAGCACTTCAAGAACATCAAAATCGACAATCAAGTGAAAGGAAAAAGTTGTACAAACATCGGAAGAAGTGTTATGATGCTCCAAATAAATATTTAGGTATGATAATTGATGGCATGGACTAGAAGAAAACACTTCTACCACATTTTGTACGTACACCCAAAAATTTACAGAAAGAGAATTTCATTCAGTTTCACTTGGTTGGTTGTATGGTTTTCAATAGAAAAATGTGTCCAAGGGTTTACTTCACAGCTCCAAATATCGATAATGATGCAAATATGACCATCACCATAATTCATCATGTGCCCACTCACTAGTCTGGAAATCTTCCTCAAGTTCTCTATCTACAGTTGGACAACACCCATCGTGAAAATAAAAATCAAATTGTGTTTGGATATCTAAGCATGCTTGTTGAAATGAGAATCTTTCAAAAGGTGAAAGTTGTTTTCCTTCTTGTTGGATACACTCATGATCATATTGATCAAATGTTCAGTCATTTTTTAGTAAAATTGAAGAGGGAAAATGTTGGAAGCCTACCATCATTGATTGGATGTATTAAGAACGCATACATTCTAGAACATTTTTTTCATATATTAGAAGAAATTATTGGCATGTGAAGATTTATTCAGGGATCGCATCGTGAAGAAAAATGTATTGAGCAACTTAATGACATTAGCTTCCAACATCAATTTTGTTTCAAAAAAATTGATGAGAAAACACTTATATGAAGAAAACAATATTCAACTACTATAGAATGGGGGCCTTCATCAGGTTTAGCATTTTTGAAGTTCATTCCAGATCATCCAATATTTGCATCAAAGTTATTATTTTTACAATCAGTTGTTGAAATCTATAATGCACAAAGGCGTAATAGAGATGTAGATTATTTTGAATGTCTGGAATAAATAAAAAAGTCCATTAAGGATACATATGAGTACTTTGATGTTGTTGATTATGTTTGGTGGGAGTGTTTTTTCAATAGTCAAAATGACATCATTTCAAGCTCAACAAATGAAGATACAATGTTGAAGACTCCATTTCATTGGCCACAAAATATGCCAAACGAATCTGAAGAAACAGACATTGTTGAAGTTCAACAAGAATCTCAAGGTGCTATTAAGTTTACACAAGCAGAGGAAAGATAAATTTATATTTGTTCACGAAGGTCACGTGCACAATGTGAAGCCATGGAAGAGATTTACATGGGTTCAGTACAAGATATTAAGGAGGGTAACATGATTGCAGTTTTAGCGACTGAAGATCCACATGGTTGTCCATTATGGATTGGAAAGGTTATAAAGATTGAGAAAGAAAATGGTGATGTTATTGCAATTGAAGTGCATTGGTATGCAACAAGTACACACCCATTCAATGGTGTGTGCAAGCCAGAGATGGTGGTTGAGAAACATGTCAATCGAAAGAGAAAAAGAAAGGGTCAAAATACAACTCATCATTGCACTGACCTCTTAAAATTAGATGATGTTGACATACTTGTTTATGACTTCAATTTGACAAAGAGAGGAACTCTTCACTCCAAGACAACAAAGATTATCAAGAGGTTGTTGCCACAAGAAATAAATGCAAGATGGGAGTCTGTTGAACCTAGTCATAGATCTAAAAGACATTTGACATCTGAAATGTTGGGCATGCATGTAGACTCGGATGGTACATTCATCAAAAATAGAGAAGAGAATGAATCATTTACATCTTCATCCAATCATTCATCTAAAGACAATGTAGACTCTAATGGTATTTCAGAAACCATGAGTCAATTTGAATAAGTGTATGAAACATTTTATGTATTTTTGATCCATATGATGTTTGTATGGTAACTAGAAATGAGCATTGAACCTACATATGATCTTACATGAAATTATGAAACTTTTTTTATGTTTTATGAATTATATGTTTTGATTATGGATAATATAATAAAATTTCTTAGCTCATATGTTTTGAATATGGACAATATAACAATACTTTTAAGAAATAATTTATGTTTCATTCAATGTAACTTGTATTTACTTTTTATTATTATTAAAAGTCAAAAAAAATATTAAAAAGTGACGTTGAATTTTTAAAGTATATTGTGATATTTTCATGGCAATATGTATTACCTTTTTCTTTGAGTGATAATAAGATTTAAAAAGTAAACATTTAAGGGTTGATTTTATGATTTGTTTTTATAGTATTGATGAGTTTTTTTACCACTTTATAAAAATGTGTCATTTTCATACCCCAATTTTAGAGTGGGTGTTACCAGTAGCAGTGCTTTTCAATTTGATGGTTGATTTTGAGGTTTTAGTTTTAATGGTACCAAGTGCTAAAAATATGATTTCAAATTATCTAAAATTGTAATGTTTTGAAAAAAAATAAAATTTAAAAACATCTTTTTTTTAGGTGACGATTTTAAGGTTTTCTGAGCTATTGTCTGAGTTTTGAAAGCCATCTTTGAAAAATGTTGTAATTTTGACCCCGTTTGAAAAAATGGTGCTACCGGTAGCACCACTTTTTGATTTGGGGGTTGATTTTGATGTTTTTTGTGAAAAATATGGGTTTTTTGGGCCAAAGTTCTTGTTTTGAGGTCACAGTTCTCATTAAGTTGGTAACTTTGTTCATTCCTATTTTCACTCATTGTACTCATCTTTCATCATACGTAGAATTCTAGAATAAGTTTACTTTCATGAATAATAATTTATCATATCATAAGTATGAATTATTCCTTCATACTCCCCCTTAATGAATACTTTTGATTCAATCTTGATGTCTTGAGTTGTCTTCATCATCTTTTGTCATCTTCATATGCATCTTATGTTTATTCAGTTGTCGTTGTCTTCCTGAGATGTATCTGAGTCAATCATCTGAACTACATCATATTCATATCAAGGATTTCTTTAGCTTACCCTTCATCTTCCTATGAGTTTTCTATGGGTTACCCTTCAACCATTACATCATACCTAGGGTTTTCCTCAGCTCACCCTTAACTATAAAAACTCGAATTGGTTTCACATTATCATGAACCATTCTTTACATTAGGTGGTTTTGGCTAACCACAAACCTACATCTGTCATTACAAAGTGTTTTTTGGTTTACCACGAACTAGTACAAAAAATATTCGACTCAAAGAAATGACTCAATAAACTGACAACTCTTTCTTCAATATGTTTAACTGGATTTAATGACAAATGACCTTTGGAGGACCAACTAACTCATGAACTTTATGTTAGAGATATTGTTTTACATTTGAAGACTTAAACCTATAAAATTCTTTCAACATAACCACAACATTTTTCCAGTCAGGGACATCAATCCAACCACACTTTACCTGTACATGAGGATTTGATATATCTATGTTCCAACACTTTACATGTACATGTGGATTTGATATATCTATGTTCCAACACTTATGATAATCATGATTTTTAAGACCACAAATATAAAAGGAATATTAATTCCAACATTTTTACTTTGCATGTCCTTTTCTTCCACACTAACTGCGACATTATTCCTACTTATGCACTGATTTGTTGTTGAGACTGTTGCTCTTGGTTCGTTGCTTCTGCTGCTACTTGTAGATTATTAATTTGTTGTCGATGATTCTTCTTTTACAAATTTGATGTTTCCATTGCTTGTGTTTCCTTCATAACCAAGGCCTACAATTCTTGATCTTACATATACTTGTATATGCTTCTAAATACTTGGAAAATTCTTTCCTAAACCTTTACCGTCATAACCCATTTTATTCAAAAGTTTTGAACCTATTCCCTTTGTTTTCTTTTCAAAGCAACCAAGTTCATCACCTTCACTAAGAGATTCATCTTTATCATCAGGATCATCATTCGAAACATCATCAGTTTTAGTCTCAGAACAAGAGAGAGACATATGTACATCAACACTATTATTATCAACCAAATCACAAAAAACTATCAATCTGGTCACTTGTATCACAGGTTGCATCACACTTTACTTGTTCTTGTTTTAGTTGTTTTACTTCATTTACGAGTTTTAACAACACATTCTCCTTTGCCAACAATTCTTGTTGTAGCGATTCTATCAATTTGTCCTTTCGATCTTCAATTTTAAAAATATCATCCATAAATTTATCTAGTGATGTCAACTTTTCTTCTAATGTGTCGATGCGTTGTGAAGAAAAACAAACACATTCATGATGAAGTTCATTATCTCTTGTTCTGCATTATGCAACTTTTCCAATTATGGATTGATTTTGTTTTTGTAACATATCTATTGCTTGTAAAGCATTATCAAGGTCATGTTGCAATAGTTCAATTTCTTGATTAGTTATTTGAAGTCTTTTTCCTCTGCCCATGTTTAAAAATTGCTAATGATTCATGCTCACTTGTAATCACGCTCGCTTTTCAAGAATTAATACAACAAATCAGGTGTCGAGTTCAATTGATCATACACCCATCTTTCAAAATACAATGATTATGAGGGTTTCGGGTACCACTGAGCATGCACCCAAAATTTTTAACACCTCATACTTTGTCCTGAAATGCAATCTCAATACAAAGAACCCATGCAATTACAAATTGTGACTCGAACTCAAACATTGACTTGACTTTTGTTGAATTTGACTCACATAACTTGGCTTTGACTTCACTATAACTTTACAAAAGATTTATTACATACCAAAAGTATTTATACTCACACCCAAAATCTTTTCACTCTCACTTGGACTTTACTCAATTTAACAAACTCTTAATTTCAACTCTTTACAATAATAGCACAACTTTGACTTCTGATATCAAAACATATCTCTAGACTTAAACACTCACATAGCTTTTTGAATCAACTTACAAAAACACATAACATTAAATTTACTTAAAAAACACATAACATTAAATTTACTTACGTTGACCATTTTCATGATATAGACTTTGCATTACAAACCTTGACCACTTTAACTCTCCATTACATGACATTTGTATAATGTTTTACCCTTTACAACTCAATAACAATAAATTTACATTTTGTAAATCTAGATGACCCATTTAAAATAAATGACCACTTCATGAGATTTAAAAGTTCACCATGACTTTAGCTCAAATATCCTTTTTATAACCACATGTATTTTTTCCTTCTTTGAGAGCTAATCGATGACAACTTTAGAATCACCTAGCAAATGGATACCAAGAAGAGCTAAGTAATATGCTAACTAGAGTGAATCCCATACTCCCATGAGTTCCACTTTAGTATTTGTACTGCCACCACAATTTAAAGTCCATCTATAATCAATAGCATTTGGAGCTTTAATAATACCCCCTGCTCCACACATGCTACCATCTCCTTTGGTTGCACTATCAAACCATGCCAGAGCCAAATCCTTATGATAAGAGATCAGAATGTCCCTCAGAGGTATGTCTTTTGGAAGGACAATAGATCCAGAATGTAAAGCCATGATCTTATAGAGAACTGCGTGAATTGACGGACTATAATCCTCAAAAAGAGTTTTGTTTCATTCTTGCAAAATGTACCAAATTATATAACCTGCAATATGAGAAGGGATAGTCTTATCTAAATACCAAATATTTAAACAATCTACTAGAGTGTCCCCAGACCAAATTCTTTTTAGATTTAACTCCTTAGATATTAACTTCTAGACTGAAATGGCAAAGGGACAAAAATTGAAAAGATGGATAACTGTCTCTATATCAGATTTGCAAAGAGGACAATGCCCTGGGAACAATCCATCCCCTTCTCTACAAAGATTCCCAAGTAAATATTTTACCCTCCATCGCCAACCATACAAACAATTTCACTTTTATATGTGCCTTCCATTTCCAAATAGATTGTTTCCAATTTTTTGCTTTCATCAGTCTTTTAGAAGAGATAATGCTCAGATAGAAATTATTAGTGGAGGGTGATCCTATGTTATCTCCACCTATCCACATAAGAGTGCCCTTTGAATCTTGGATAAGAGCTCTAGACTCTAATAAATCTCTTCTGTAATGACCCCACTCACAAGCATAGTCACCCTCCAATCCCAGATCATTGTTTCTAATACAATAGGAGGATAATGACTAATTTTCTGAATAATTTATGGCATGTGCTAGGGTAGTAATGTTTTTCTCTTTTAACACAGTCAAGAGATTACTAGAGATAAATGAGCTATCACCCATTCCCAATATCCTATCCTTACCCAGATCGATAAGTTGCCCGGTCCCTGGTATCCAACTTAAACCATGTAAAATTAAATAAATAACTTTTAAAAGTCCAGTCCAGATTCTAGAAATCCGAGTCTTTCTGAAATACTGCGATCTGAACCAATTAATCACCTATGCATGGTGAATATATTTTTCAATCACGACCCTATTCCAAGTTCCCTCTCCCATGATAACTCTCCATAAAGTGTTTGCAGCTAGTGAATTGCTGAAGTCATAGATGTTACGAATTCCCCACCCCCCAAATGACTTAGGAAGGGAAGTCCGCTCCCAGTTGCACAGATGCAAATTGTGGGATTCACAATTCCTTTTCCAAAGGAAGTTGTACATGAGTTTCCTGAGAGTTTTCAAAACTGAGCACGAAACAACTTCCAGGGACAACCAATAGATAGGTTGACTAGATAACACTGTCTTCAGGAGAGTAAGGCAGCCTCCTAAAGACAACCACCTATAGCACTAGTTATTTATCTTATTCTCCAACTTTTTTATCATCCAATGCCAATCTTCCGAATGTAGAGCCCCAACCTTCATAAAAACACCAAGATACTTGAACCCCTGTTGTTGGGCCTTTGTTATGGAAGCAAGTGAAGATCAAGAAAGAAAAGGCAAAATGTGAATTGCGCGGAAGACACAGTGACTGTTATTGGGTCGAAGTGAGCAAAAGAGCAGAAAAGATGGAGTGAAGTCCAAGAAAGCAAGCTTTTGGATGAGGAGATCGAGGATGACAGATCAGCAAGGAAGAAGGATCATGGACAACTCAACAAGAAGAAAAAGGCACCGTTGGATTCTTTAGAGCACCACGCAAGAAGGAAGGAAAGACAGGCTAGCGAAGCCCTGAAAACGTGGGTCAATTTGACCTAGGGTTTTAGACACCTAGGGTTTTGGTATCTACGGTTTTGACACCTAGGTTTTGGCCTAAAGATGTCGGTGAGTGATTGTAATGTATAAATAAGGGTCAAGAGGACCTAGGTTGGGTTGGTACGATATTGTCCGATCTATTTGTATTGTTGGTATGAGTGATTATTGTTGTGTGAGAGAGAAGTGCTAAGTGTGAGAACCTTCTGGTATTGTAAGACCTTCAACTGGGTGCGAAGGTCAAGTCCTGCAATTGGGTGTGCAGGAAGGGGAGAGATAGAGAATAGAAGAAAGAAGGTCTGATAGCTAAGATCGCATACAAGAACTCTATGCTTCACCTTAATATATCATAAAGCACAGTTCTATGGACGTAACCCTAGAGAGAGGGTGAACCACATATATCTGTCTTGTGTGTGTGTTTGGTGCTGTGTTATTTTTCCTTGATATACTGTTATTTCATTGATATGGTAGATCTGGTAGATCTGTGGAATAGATCTAGTTTATAAGTGATTTATGCATATTGTATTGTTCTGTATTAGATCCACTTGATATTCCCTGGTTGTAGACATCTTTGTCCTGCAACCCCCTCATAGCTACTTCAGGTGAGACTGCATATGCTTCGTAGGTGTTGTTGAAAGGGCCCGTAGTTAGGGCTTGTTGGTGTGCTCTTGGAGCTGAACCCTAGTTCTACCCTTATGCCAACAAATGGTTCAGTTGCCGGGACATGAATCTTCTTGAGAGAATGTCAAGGTCGTTTCCATCGAAGACAAAAATTCAGAAGTGGATAGAGGATCAAGAAAAGGACTTCGCTGAAGCCCAGAATAAGAACCCTAATCTTAGTACTGAGGATTGGTTGGAGAGATATATCTTCACTGATATACATGAGATTTTCTTTGGAGGAATCCATCAGGAGCTATATGAGTGGTTAGCTAGGTTAGCATATACCCAGTTCGAGATCAGATCTAGACTTCCTGTGGTTTGGATGTCGGAGTTGATCCAGAAGTTCAAGATAGTCGATAATGCCATTTCACGAGCAACAAGTCATTGGTTCGATAGCACCATCGGAGGGTACATCACCGAGTTTTCTTTTGACGGAGTAGAATCGTATAGCCAAGCCGAGAGATATTTTTTCAAGGGACCCAGAGGAAAATTTTTACATTTTCTGAAGTTGAGAATCAAGATGTTATTGCATGAAAAGAACGTCTCGAAGATACAGTAGATTGGTTGGATTTGAAAAGGCTAATGTTCAAGAATTTAGACAACGAAAACGACACAGAAGTTGGACATGTGTGCAGTGGCAGAGTGTTCAGAGAAGTCCATCTTGCAGATTTGTTCAAGCAGAACTACGAGGATGAGGGTTTCTACAGTGGAGAAGAGGTAGATCTGAAAGATGAAGAGCATTTAGAACCCATTGGGACAGAGGAAGGGAACGCTGAAGAGCCTCGTCGGGATGAGCTAGAAAATTCAAGAACTACACAAACTACAAAAGTAACTACTATTAGCCCTTCTGTTGATTCAGTAACATTAAGAAATCAGAGTAATCCAAGCCACCAGAGCGTTTAGAGCACTGCCACTTGTAGTCCACCACATACTCAGTCGGGAACCCTAGGAAGATCTATGAAAGATGAAATGAGGCTCCCCATCTTTAGGGGAGATGGATCTAAAGATCCCGATCAACACTGGTTTCTATGTGAAGCCATATGGAATATTACAAATTCCATTGACGAAGCTATTAAAAGAATCCAGTTTAGCACTACTCTAAAAGATCATGCACTGAGCTAGTACATGAAGCTTGTCCAAGGACTTGCACAGCCTAAGCCCTTGAATGAGATAAAAAATGCGCTAATTGCAGAGTTTAAGAAACCTAAATCAGAGTCACAATGTATTACAGAGATGAAAGAGATCAAGCAGAAGGTAGCCTAACCTATCTGGGAATTTGATAAGAGATTCAAGACCTTGACTGAGATTGACTTTTCAGATCCCAGATGAGCAGAACAAAGAGTGGTTCATTTCTGCCCTCTTACCACACATCAGAGTTCCTCTGATGCAACAGAAGATTTCTTAGCAAGCTGAGGCACTGGAGATCTCCATAAAGCTTGAATCAGCCCCCATGGGAGAATCCATCTCAGGTATGAGTCAGATCTTGAGTCAGCTAACTAGTTTGTCTCTGCAAGTAGAAGATATGAAGAAAGACAAGGGAAAAGACAAAAGAGAAGACATCTGGTGTGTCAGATGAAAATCAGAGGGTCGTGACAAGGAGAAATGTCCCCTATTTCATGAATACTTGGCATTTGGAGCTCCGAGCCCTTTGAAGAAATTCACCTTACGCTGGTGAGAGGTATGCAGAAATAGACATTGCCCGGGTGAGTGCTATTACATGCAAAAGTGCATTCAGACACCCACAAATTTGTATTTCACGTTCTGTAAGTAAGTAGGGCATGATGATAGGGATTGTAGGGATTACGATCTCATGCACAAAAGATCAAGATAAATATACAAAATCCAAGGCGAAGTACAACAAGAAGGAAACACTCCACAGTGCAACTCTCCAGGGAGAGGGAACTTCAACCCTCGCGGTGGATTCCGAGGAAGAGGAAGAGGAGGAGGTATGGGTCGAGGTCGAGCACAAATCATCTATTACAACTGCATGCAACCAGGACACTTAGCAAGGGACTATCAGAACCCTTGTACCACTTGCAGTTATTGCAACTCTTTTGAGCATGTTATAGAAGATTGTCCTATGCTGTTAGCTAAGCTTCAGGAGAGATGGGGACCTCAGCAGAACCCGCAAATATAGTTAATCAAAGAAAAACCCTATGGATAAGACCCTAAAGTCATTGTTATCACTCGAGGAGGCATTGTTACAGGAGAAGATATAATGACCGAAGGAAAGACTACATAAGACTCGAGAATAAGGAAAGTTGCAAAGAAGACCCAAACTTTTGATGCAAATAAAGAAGGACAAATATCTGAGGAGGCAAGAAAAGAGTCAAAACAGATCAAGGTTCTTCATCAAATACACGACCATAAGTGAGAGAATATGGAATGCCTCAGGCATTCGATCAGTCTGCTTCGCCAAAAGGAGGAAAAGAGGTAAGCAAGCTCATGGAATTTTTATACACTTGCATTAAGTTGATTCAGGATGAAAGCGTTGTACAAGAGCTACAAAATCTAATCATACAGTATGAGATAGGAAATATAGACCCCTTACTGAATAGGGAAGTACACCAAATCGCTAAGAAGCGAAGGACAAATAAGGAATTACACTTGAATTCTCAAATAGGTGAATATGATATCGACTATGTGGTCCTCGACTTAGGGTCAGAGGTCAATGTCATGACGAAGAAAACTTGGGAGATGATGGGAAAACCAAAGTTAATATATTCTCCTATCAGGCTTAGAATGGCTAATCAACAAGTTGCCAGCCCATTCGAATGATTGGAGCATATCCCTGTGGACATCAACCGAGTCAGAACGTTTGAAGACTTCGGGGTAATTGAGATAGTTGATGACAATTGTCCTTACCCTGCGTTGTTAGGAATTGATTGGGCCTTTAATAATTCCACTGTGGTTGATTTAAAGAAAAGACATATGACATTTGAACGAGATGGCCTTAGGGTCATTGCACCTTTAGATCCAGATGAAGGTCAGTGATACACAAAGCCCATCAGAGAAGAAGATCACACATACGAATTGGAAAACATATACAAACTAACAACCAGACAACATGATTACATCAATCCTACAACCGATGGGACTCTAAGCTGGCGAAGTGACAATGTGTGTTCATCAGATTTAGAAGAAGCATTGGAAAACTGGCAGAACCAGATGTATGAAGTATCTACAAGGAGATGTGCTAGATTAACCAGAGAAGTCCACTGGATTGTCACACCAGTAAGTCACCTACCCACCTTTGATGGCCTGAATCCTTTAGAAACCTTCTTTTCAGACTTTGAAACAAGTGTACCAACACAACAAATATTGTTCGCAATGGAGGAGGCTTTGAAATCAACACCATCAAGATGGTGGGGGACACATATAAGTAATATTACAGATTGGATACAATTTCATACTTTGATGACAACACGGTTCTCAGCATGAGCATAAAGATGTGAAGTATGGTACACTGGTCGAAGTTGCCCAAAGGACCATGTGTGAAGCTACGAAGAGGCTTGGAGTGACATTCCTTAATAACAATGGGTGCACAAATTCATTAATACACTAGACACAACACCTATTAACTGGTACCTTCAAGCAAAGTTGTGCCTCATCACTACAGATTGGGAAGGTATGACTTAGAATTTTGTAACCACCTTTTCATTTGAAATTCAATATCCTTTAGAAGATCAAGCATTACATATTGTAAGACATAAAGTATTTGAGGATGCATCTAGCCTCCCTACGGAACAAGAAGAGGATGAGTGGATGACGCCTCTCCAGAAAATGCAAAGTTGTTACAACATCAATGCCGATGAAGATGATGATCCGAGGAATTTGAAAATTGCAGAAACAAAAGGCCAGAGAGATGTGGAAGGACCAAGAGTTGAGTTACCATTTATTGGAAAGTCAAGATTAAGAAAGTCAATATTGGAACAGAGGAGAAACTGAATCTTGCAAATGTTGGAGATTATTGGGATGTTGCTACCATTGACAAGATTACAGAGCTTCTGCACGAATATCAAGACTTGTTTCCGACCAAGTTCACTGATATGAAGGGCATCAAAGGGCCTATGGGAGAGATGAGGATCCCTTTGAAACCAGATGCAAAACTAGTTAAACAAAGACCCTACAGGTTGAACACTAAATATAAGGAAAAAGTGAAGATTGAGCTCGACAGAATGTTAGAAGAAGGGATTATAGAACATGTCGAAGAGTCAGAATGGATTAGCCCTATGGTAGTGAAAGACAAGAAGACAGGAGAGATCAAGATATGTGTGGATCTCAGAAAGATGAATGATGCATGTTTGCACGACCCCTTCCCTACACCATTCATTGAAGAAGTGTTAGATAATGTGGGAGGCCAGGAGGTATATTCGTTTACAGATGGATTTTTAGGATACCATCAAATTCGGATTGCCAAGGAAGATCGCCATAAGACCACATTTGCCACATAATGGGGATCCTACCAATATACAGTGATGCCATTTGGATTGAAGAATTCCCCAACCATCTTTTCTAGGGTGGTGGTTGAATAATTCAAAGATTTTCTGCATAAATTTCTAGAAGCATATTTTGATGAATGGATTGTTTTTAGTTTGCTGGAAAATCATATTGAATGTCTAAGGTTAATGTTGGACAAATGTATACAGTGTCAAATTTCTTTGAACCTAAAGAAGTGCATCTTCTTCTCACCATTTGGAGTGTTGTTAGTTCATATTATATGTAAGCAGAGATTGTTGGTAGATCCATCTAAAATTTCCATTATCGTTGATCTGCCACCTCCTACTTCAGTAAAAAAACTACGCACTGCACTGGGACATATTGGATATTACAGAAAGTTCATTAAGGGATGTGCCCAGATTACAACACCCATGGAGAAGCTTCTGAAGAAATACTGTCAGTTTAGTTGGATAGAAGAATGCCAACAGAGCTTCGACACACTGAAACAGAAGATGGTTACTGCGCCCATTCTGGTTTTTCCATATTGGAGCAAAGAATTTCATGTGCATGTTGATGCATCTTCCATTGCATTAGGAGTTGTGTTAGCACAACTAGGAACATGAGACATTGACCATCCGTTAGCTTTTGCTAGCAGGAAGCTATCAACAACAGAAATCAACTACACCACTACCGAGAGAGAAGGGTTAGCCATGGTGTACGCGCTGCAGAAGTTCCACCACTACTTGTTGGGAGGCCACTTTAAAATGTTCACAAATCACTCCGTGTTGAAATACCTAGTCATCAAGCTAGTGTTGGAGGGGAGAATATGCAGATATATTCTACTATTTCAGGAACATGATTTTGAGATCGTGGTTAAGCCAGGAAGAATGAACAAAGGTCCTGACCACTTGTTGAGGTTGGAACATGGAGAAGAGACCACTAGTTTGGAGGATACACTACCAGATGCATAGTTGCTAGTCATTAGAAAGATTGATGACCACTTCGCCGAGATAGTCTAGTTCCTTTCAACGGGAAAGGAACCTAGTGATTATACAATTCCCTAGAAGAAACAACTAGTATTGCGTGTTGCAGACTTTTCACTTATAGTTGGACATCTATACAAGATGGGACCTGATGAGATACTAAGGAGATGGGTTATGGAGATAGAGCGACCATTGATCCTCGCAGAAGCTCATGAAGGCATCGCAGGAGGACACTACACAGGGAAAGAAACATCACAGAAGGTTCTTAGAGATGGCCTTTGGTGGCCTACCTTACACAGAGATGCTAAGGACTACTACAGATCCTGCAATGTATGACAAAGTGTTGGGAAACTGTCCAGAAGAGATGAAATTCCATTAGCACCGCAACTGACCCTACAAGCATTTGAGAAATGGGCCATTGACTTCGTAGGACCTATAAACCCACCGGGAAAGTGTACAGGAGCGAGGTACATCATTACTGTGACATAGTACTTGACCAGATGGGATGAAGCAAGAGTAGTTAGGGACTGTAGTGCAACTATAGTTGCACGCTTCATATTTGATGACATTATAACCAGGTTTGGATGCCCAAAAATCGTTATAAGTGATCAAGGCACACATTTCATTAAAACAACAATTGAAGCCTTGACTGAGGAATTTGCATTCCACCATCAAAAGAGCACACCTTACCATCCACAAGCAAACAAGATAGTTGAAGCATTCAACAAAATCTTGGAGACAACGCTGACAAAGATCTGCAGTGTGAACAATGATGACTGGGATTTAAGATTATCGGCAGTACTATGGGCCTATAGAACCACTTGCAAGAAGCTAACAATGCAGACCCCTTTTAAGTTGGTGTATGGTCTTGAAGTTGTTGTCCCAATGGAATACTTGGTACCAAGCCTAAGAATTGTTTCCTTTAAAGGTATGGATGACACTGGTGCTATTCAAGAGAGGCTCGCGTAGTTGGTTGAACTGGAAGAAGACATATTTATTGCAGGATTCCATCAGTAGGTACATAAGGAAAGAGAGAAGGTCTACCATGATAGACACATCAAGAAGAAGACACTTAAGCAAGATGATCTAGTACTGGTATATGACAATAAGTTCCTAAATCATCCTAGGAAGTTCAAAACGCATTGGCTCGGACCATATGAGATCACCTATGTTACAGAAAGAGGATTCGCGTAGCTGAAGACTTTGAATGGAGAATGGAAGGAAGGTTTGGTGAATGGAATCCAACTGAAGTTGTATTATGACAACCAACTGCCTCGCAGCTCGAAGTAAAAACATAAGGAACATGGTCTAGGTACCAGGTGCAGTTGAAACTGAGTACCAGACACTGAAAATATAGTCTGCACAAGGAAGGAGAGGAGGCATAGAGCAAAAAGCACAGGCTGCACTGCACAATCTAAAGTTGAAGTAAAACAGAAGGATCAGATCTGAAGTGTCTCGGGACGAGTCACAAGTGAGTGTTGGGGGCCTTTTGGCCCTTGGTTATGGAAGCAAGCGAATATCAATGAAGAAAAGGAAAAATGTGAACTGCGTGGAAGACACAATGATTGTTATTGGGTCGAAGTGAGCAAAAGAGAAGAAAAGATGGAGCGAAGTCTGAGAAAGAAAGTCATTGGATGAGGAGATCGAGGATGACAGATTAGCAAGGAAGAAAGATTGTGGACAAATCAGCAAGCGAAAAAATCCACCATTGGATGCTTTGGAGCACTGCGTGAGAAGGAAGGAAAGACAGGCTGGCGAAGCGCTGAAAATGCGGGTCAAGTTGACCTAGGGTTTTAGACACCAAGGGTTTTGGTATCTAGGGTTTTGACACCTAGGTTTTGGCCTAAGGATGTCGGTGAGTGATTGTAATGTATAAATAAGGGTCAAGAGGACCTAGGTTGGGTTGGTACGATATTGTCTGATATAGTTGTATTCTTGGTATGAGTGATTATTGTTGTGTGAGAGAGAAGTGCTAAGTGTGAGAGCCTTTAGGTATTGTAAGACCTTCAATTGGGTGCGAAGGTAAAGTCCTGCAGCTGGGTGTGCAGGAAGGGGAGAGACAAAGAGGAGAAGAAAGAAGGCCTGATAGCTAAGAGCGCAAACAAAAACTGTATGCTTCACCTTAATATATCATAAAGCATAGTACTGTGGACGTATCCCTAGAGAGAGGGTGAACCACGTATATCTGTCGTGTGTATGTGTTTGGTGTTGTGTTCTTTTGCCTTGATATACTGTTATTGCATTGCTATGGTAGATCTGGTAGATGTGTGGAATAGATCTAGCCGATAAGTGATTTATGCATATTGTACTGTTCTATATTAGATCCACTTGATATTCCCCTAGTTGTAGACATCTCTGGCATGCAACCCCCTCATAGCTACTTTGGGTGAGACTGCATCTGCTTCATAGGTGTTTTTGAAAGGGCCAGTAGTTAGGGCTTGTTGGTGCGCTCTTGGAGCTAAACCCTGGGTCTGCCCCTGTTCCAACACCTGTTCCAACTCTAAAAATCTAAAAGGAAAGAATTCTTTGAACTAAATAAGATACTGATCTGACATACCAGCTTGGTGAAAAGTCGACTTCGAAGCATTTATCATTAAACCAGAAGTCGAACTAAATAAATTAAGTACTTTATCTATTTCCCACCACTCATGCATAGTTGCACCTGTCATTATGATCACATCGTCCACAAATAAAATATGCAAGATTTTAATTGATTTAGAAAATTTAATACCTATCAGTTTACCCTCTCTTTGACTTTCTTTCAATAGCAGGCTCAAACCTTCCATCACCAAGATAAAAAGCAACGACGATAAGGGGAACCTTGTCGCAGTCCCCTCCCAATCTTAAAGAAATATATTGCTTCTCCATTAATCAAGACAAAATAAGAAGTAGGGACCACAAAACCCATTATCCAATTAGTCATACTTAGGTCCAATCCAATTTGTAGAAGAAGAATGTGCAGAAGGTCCCAATTAACGCAATCATAATCTTTTTGAAGATCCAAATTTAAAACCAAAGACTTTGATTTCTTCTTTTTGATACCATGAATACATTCATGTATTGTACCTATGACATCCTAAATTTGCCTCCCTTGTAAGAAGCCCAACTGTTCTTCCGATAGCGATATAGAAAGAATCGGTTTAATCTGATTAGCTATGATCTTTGAGATGATCTTGTAGCAAAGATTACATAGAGAGATTGGTCTATAATGTCCAAACTGAAGAGGTTTGTTAACTTTCAGGATTAAAGTAAAAAAATTTGAATTTAAAGCTCCAGGAATAAAACCTTTTGTTCTAGACTCTTCAATCATTTCCAGAAGATCCTCTCCAATTATATCGAAAAAATGCTTAAAGAACTCCACTGTCCAGCTGTCTGGGCCCAGACTCTTATCCACTTTAAAATTTGATAAGACTTTCTTCAACTCTTCCTTGTCAACTTGTTTGAAGAGGGCAACTGCCTCTAAATCAAAAACCATATTTGGAAACAAAGCAACCACTCTAACTTGTTCACCAGGATTTAAATCCATAGGTTTGTTATAAAAATCTTTAAAGTGTTTAACTGCTGCTACTTTGATATTATCCTGACCTCTATAGACTAATCCCTCCTCATTTTGTATCTCCCATATATATTTATGATTTCTCTTGAAACTGGCGAAATTATGAAAGAATTTTGTATTTAGATCACCGCTCTGAATCCAGATTGCACGACTGCGCTAGTGCCATTGTTCTTCAATTTCTTTTAGTAAAATATTCCTTTCTTGTTCCAAATCTTTTAATGTCAAATCAACCATATTCAGACAAGTACCCTTCGCCACATTTTGAATTCTGAAGGAGATTTCCTGTTCTATTTCACTGAGCCTAGCATTTTTGATAGCTCTTTGTTCCCTCTGCCACGATTTTCTAAGTAGTTTTAAATCTTTCAATTTCTAGATCAAACACTTTTGCTTACCTGTCTCCCGGAGATAAATAGGATCTGTCCATAGCTTTTGTACTATAGAAGAAAAGCCAATATCTAAAATCCACAGAGGGTTAAATTTGAAAGGATACGTCTTGAAAGCTGGAGGAAGATCTAGCTGGAGTAATATCGGGGCATGGTTGGAGATAAATGGGTATTCCACCCAAGTTCTAAATATGCCAGTCGTAGCCACTAAATCCTCAGAGAGTAAGGTGCAATCCAGTCTCTTAGCTATGAAAGCTTCTCCCGCTCGACCGTTTCTCCAAGTTGGAGCCAACTTCCCCGACAAAATATCAATTAGCTTTTTTTTGTGAAACAAATTAGTAAAAAAACTAGCCAACGATCCCATAGTAGCCACACTGCCCCAAATTTCTCCTGCGGATAAATTCAAATTTAGATCTCCAACTAAAATAAGATATTTCAGAGACAACAGACCCGCAACCTCCAATCTTTCCCAGAATAATTTACGCTCCAAACAAGGCTCGTATACATTAAGGAGATTTATTTGTCTTTTAGACTCTAAGTAGTAACTTGTCAATAAGATTCCACCACACGTCAAGAAAGTCATCAGATCAAAAAAAGATCGATCTCACGTAGCCAATAACCCTCAAAAATTACCCACTGAATTTACCACGGAGCAAAACCACTTCGGCCGCAGGACTTGAAAGAAATTACGAGCCTTATCGGAATGAACTAAAGTTTCTTGTAAGAAAACTATATTTGGATGAGTTTTTTCCAGCACACTACGAACCGAGGCCAATTTTAGGGCATCTCCAGTCCCTCTTAAATTTAATGAAAGTAATAACATTACTTAGATCTCACAAGGGCCTTCAATGCTCTAAGGGCCCCACCATTGGTAGGAATATGAGACACAGAGTCAACTTTTGTTGCAAGTGTGGATTTTTTTCTTGCACTCTGGGTTTTTACAGGGGAATGCTCAATTCCCAAACCCCGAGAACATACAAATTCTTTCCCACCCTCACCCACCGTAGAATGTGAGCTGTTGGTCTCCCCACTAACAACAACTGGATCAATAGCTGCTTTCCCAAGAAAAACTGGTAAAGGTACAAATGTGTCACTTCCACGGATAAAATTAATGAGTGAATCCAAAACAGCTGAGAGGGTTGAGTCATCCTCTTTTGGTTCTCTATACCTAGGTGGAAAAACTTGACTGCCCGACACCAAATGACAACTCTTCGGACTACTCAAGGGTTCTGCAGAGAAGGAAGGTTCTGGAAGAGGAGAACTTGGAACTTTCGGGGCTCTTGGTAAAACCAAAGGGTTAGAATGAGTCACTGGCTCCAACGGTGGGTTTACACTTGACAAGGAAAGTATGGGAGCTTGGCCCCCAGAAGAAGGATAAATGTTAATCAGAGATCCTGAGTTGGCTAATGATGACGAGGCCGACTTTGAAGTGACTTTCTTCAACCAAATGGAGGAGCTTATAATGTCACGTTCCAACACCGAAAGTGAACTGAAAAAAATAGGGCAATGAACTTGTAACTTACCGATATTGGAAACAACATTCTCCAAGCAGCTAGGGTCAATTCGGTCCCCTTTACCTTCTTCAAACCCCTACAAACCAATATCCATAGAAGAGTCTAGGGTACTATAATAATTCTCAGTTTCTTCCTGAGGATTTACATCTTCAATCATACCTTTACATTCTCGCCGCAAGTGCAAAGTACTTCGACAATAACTACATCTGAAAGGTATCCCGAGATAGTCTAGTCTTTGGAGACAACGAATTCCACGCCACTCAACCTCTAGTGTTTCCGGCAGACCCAAATGAATGTCCAATTCTACTAGCACTCTTGCAACTTTCCTAGATGGCACCTCCAAATTCTTTTTATCTATCATGATAAAACTTCCCAGAGAATTTCCAGTGGCCGCCAGCGCTCCCTCGTTCCACAAATACAATGGTAACCTCGGAAGCAAAACCCACAAGTGCCTTAAGGAGAAATATTTAGTCTCTTGATTGAATGCTAGCTTCCATTTCTTAAGCATGAGACTGCTATTTCCATTAACCCATCTCCTTCCTAACAGAGTCACAACATCTTCCAGACTCTCACAGATAATCCCTATCCAACCTTTAGTTAAGAAAAATACCTCCGGGATATATCCTAAAACTGGCAACCAAATTCGCTCCAGCCAAACCGAGCAACTCTCCACGCAGACTTCAGAAATTTTAACACTGAAGCAGACAAATTATCAAAGCAATCCATCAATGATACCGAGGACACTCTTTATTATCACAGGTGGACAAATGGAGGTGCAGGGCCTAGGAGACAATTTAGAATCCATTAATTCTATTGATGGAGATGCTTAAATGTCTAGGCAGTATTTGCTTTGTGTTTTACTTTCACAGCTACTCTTTTTATATTTTGGTACTCAGATATGAACATGCTCTATCTGTCTTTTGTATGGTCTGGGAGCTGATGACTTTTTGCAGTCTCTTTCCTTATTGTAAGTTTTTTTTGGGCACAGTTCACTTTTCTCTCAGTATGACCATGAAATGGGTCTATGGAGCACTTTTCTCTCAGTATGACCATGAAATGGGTCTATGGAGGAGTAATGGAAGATGTAAGAAAATCTGGAAAAAAAACACATGTATGTATTTTAATATCAAAAAAATTCTTTATCTTAAAATCTTAGTTAATGTCCATACTTTACTTTTGAGTCATCACGTTTCCATGAAACTTTTAATCTTGGTACTTTTTTTAATGTGTGAAATCAATTAAAAAAATATGGACTTGCCTTTTCTTTTGATGACATTGGGTCGTCTTCTCCATTCTCAACAGAATCTGCTTCCGTGGAGGATTCCAATTCTCATATGCAGAGCTAGCTTTCTCTGCGTTAACTTATACAGGCACCAAATACGCATGAAACTTGGACCACAACAAGGCCGAAATAGAAATATCATCTGAAAATAGGAGTCGACAACAACGCTACAGGCGTTGCCACAAAATAGAAGGACCCGATATTGGCCTTCACACAATTGGCTTCGATGGCAATGCTAATCGGCTGATTCACCGGGGATTTCTCTCTCACCTGTCTGGCCAGGTCATCGGAGGGGTCTCTTCAGAAATCGTGGCTTGGTGATGGTGATTCACAGATCTGCATTTTCAAGTTATGTTCCTTCAACAATGCCAAGTACTCACGAGTGCAGTGCGAGTGATTTCGTGTGCAGGTCTCGGCCCTATTGATTTTCTTTCCGAACCTTAGATTTCCAGACATGGAAGCCATGGGCGATGAAACCTAATAGACTAGTAATACACCAACAAATTAATCGAGCAAATAAATTCAACAGCGCACAACAGCTATCAATCTCTCAATAACAATCTACTTTCTGCTCATAACCTTTCCCGGCTCTGATACCAAATGTTGGTTTCAAGAGCCACACTCAATAAATATTAACACACAGAAATCATCATAATCATAAGAATACACAGAAAATCATCATAAAAACACCAATATACTCACAAAATCACATTTCACTAATTTATAATAATAATAATACATCTTTTTCACAATAATACTACCAATAGCCACAGTCAACAAATATTAACACACAGAAATCATCATAATCATAAAAATACACAAAAAATCATCATAAAAACATCAATATACTCACAAAATCACATTTCACTAATTTATAATAATAATAATACATCTTTTTCACAATAATACTCATAACCTTTCCTAACTCTGATATCAAATGTTGGTTTCAAGAGCTAGCAGTCAACAAATATTAATACACAGAAATCATCATAAAAACACAGACATAAATCATCACAACAACGCTAATATACTCACAAAATCACATTTCATTAATTTACAATAATAATAATACATTTCTTTCACAATAATACATTTATGAAAACTCAATATTACATTGAAGTGATTACAATAAAATGTTTAATACAGCATAACTATCACTACAATATCTCCATAAATATCTTTATGTGATCTTCATTTTTAACTTCATTCACTGTCTTATTTTTTATCATAAATAAACTTCTAAAATAAATCTACTTTTATAAATAATAATTTATCATATCATAAATATAAATTATTTCTTCATTACTAACTCGACTCTTTAAAACGTTTTCATAATTGATTACTTCTTCCAAAAATTGAACTCAAAACCAAATCCTTTGCTTGAGAAAAGGACAACTTTCTAACTCCTATGACAACCCTAAACCCCAAAACACCATATTCCAAGCAGTCCCTACTTAAATGCACACATGAATTCAATTAATGACAAATGACAGTGTTTTGCATCATATCGTGCATTAAACTTTTTCCACCCGATACATTTCTTGTATTGTGAACATAAGGTATTTGTTTTAACAAAGAAACTTGCTCCATATGATTTTTAAAAGAAACATTCAATACTAATGTACTTAATACACCCAAAATAACATTATATGAACACGAATTTAAACAACAATTTCACCATTATTCCTTAAATAACCCCAACCCCAAGATCAAGTCACTTGGTAAGCATGATTTGATTATAAGAAATGAACCCATGCCTATATGAGATTAATAGCCTATATGAGATTTATATTAAGTATGTTTCAAATTCATCATTTATATTTGAGGGACATATCATGCCTTAGCCTTTGAAAATATCTTAGTGGGACTCCTATCTATCTTACCTAGTATGGTAAACAATTAGGTAAAATGGTATAGATAGCATTTACTAATGAACTTGCAATTCTTTGCTAATTTTTAGAAATTAGTTGGGCCAAATATAGGTTTGTTATCGCGGGATTTGTACTTGAACTTGTGCAAATCCCAACACAAGATTCCCAAATCTTGTGTAACTGTGGAAGATCCTACCACTGCCACCTTAGTAAGAACTTCCCTCATTTTAGTGATGGAAGAGGTCCACCAAAAGGGAGGCTTCCCTGGTGACCTCAAGGGATCAAAGTAGCAAGTATAGTAGCCAAGCCTACTGTCCCCTCTCTTAATCATTGAAATAAAGGTCTAGGTCAAGGAAAGATAAGATGTATGAAGTTGTTTGAGTACTTGTCTGGAACAAAAACACTTTATAGCATGTATATGATTATTTTGAAGTTCAAACAAGCAATAAATACCTCTTAATAACACTAGACATGCAAATTTTCTATGGATGTTATGAATTTGCGGCAATGAACACTAGTACAACAACAATAAATAAGTTATAATAGAAAAAACAAATATTGGTCACAACTGCAACAATTGACAAGGAAAACTTAGCATAAAACTAATAGAGGAGTCCCAATTGTTAAATGTAGTTTCTCAATGAGTTAGGCCACCAACAAATGAGTGTATGCAACAAATTAAAGAGTTATCAGGTGGTTGTAGCAAACTTTTGTAACAAGAGCAAGTTTATTGTCAAGTTTACAAGTGTTAGTGTTAGTAATGTTAGTAGAGAGCTTAAGAGAGTTGAAAGAGAGTGTTTGTTGATCAATTTTACCAGAAGAGAACTATGAAACTAGTGCCTTAGTGTTGAAAAGTCAAAAAGAAATGTGTGTCTAATTTATTTTTCCCTTAAATAAATTGGACAATAAATATTAATCTATTATCTCATAATTACTTGAAAATAGTTAACTGAAATGACAAATCAGTTAGCTATAGGAAATTCGAGTTCAAAGGTTGACTGGTGGGACATCTAAGTCGAATTAGTTGTAACAAAGTGATTCGAAGTTGTAACAGAGTTGAATGTGTAGTTATGTGAGTTGTGAAGTAGTTTAAATCAGTTAAGTGAGTTAAGCTCAGTTGTACTAGTTGTAATTGAACTTACACTAGTGAGAGATCAATGAATTAATTATTAATTAATTCACAATCAGTGATCTCACATGCAAGTTAGATATCATTTTCAGGATTAACTATGTGGTGTAAGTCATTAATCTATGACCCATATCCATGACTATTAGTCACAACTGACCAATAATTCTCATGATTTGAATAGTCCACTTAGCACTCATTGCATCGGGTGATGCTCACAGGGGTGAAGAAATGGGATTGAAACTAGTGAAATGAATCAACTGAAGATTTACCATTGTTAACTACATGCATGTCAGATCCAGTGGAGACCCAGTTGAGATAATAGGTGAAAGGGACAGTTTGGATATCGGTTGTGATTTGAGTGAAGTGCACTCATGCAATCACACACACAGTGTATGTGCCCATGCGGAATGCACAGCCTAGGAAAGAGGAATTTGAATTCATTTGCAAGTTTTCCATTAGCAGGGATTGCGCAGAGGAGGCAGGCTGTCTGGAGGCAATAAATTGGCACATGCATTTGCCAATTTTTGCATGACAGTGTGAGACGATTATATATTGTACTGAGATCTCTTGGATTAGATTTTTGTATGAGATTGTTTCATGATCCATGATATAAACATATTATATGATAGTGGGGTTTTTAGCTTTATACTTTCCTAGTAAAAACATATGTCTTATGTGTGATTGATCTTTCTTCTTGATCTTGCAATTGGCGATCGTATTTTAAATTCCACAAGAATATTTGTAGAAGCGATTTTGTATTTAACAGTGGCATATAATTGTTAGATCAGGAGAATCTAGGCAATACATAATCTGTATTGAAATTTCTACATGGTATCAGAGTGCAAAAGATTGCAGAAGTTGAGTTTGTGACTGGATATATTTCGAATTTGCAGAAAGACTTTCTTGGTGCTACACTGATTCAAGATCGAAATGGATTTCAATGGCTTGAGGTTAGAGCATGCACTCGAGGGAAACTCAAACTATATTGCTTGGAAGGACAGGATGGAGGCAGTACTCGAAGACAATGGCTTGAAGGAATTCATTGACAACGATGTTCCTAAGCCAGATGCTGCAAATCTTGATGCATGACAAAAGAAAGTGGCAAAGGAGAGGAGGATCTTGTTGGAGGGAGTACGAGACCACATTGTCTCAAACCTCCATGGGAAAGTCACACCATATGCAATGTTGAAGACTTTGACGGATCTATTCCAAAACAACAACGACCATTGGAAATTGGTGCTCAAAGATAAACTCAGGAAGATCAAGATGGAGAAGGGCGACTCCATTCCAAAATATCTCATGAAGTTTGTCCAATGTCGGGATGAGCTAGGGAGTGTGGGAATAACAGTCACTGATGATGATTTGGTGAGCTTGGCTCTCCTAGGACTTCCCAAGAGTTGGAACAATTATCAAGACTCTATCAATGGAAGGGAAAAATTGCTAGATTGGGAACGACTATGGTCAGATCTAGTGCAGGAGGAGTTCAGGTGGAACACCAGAGATGGATCTTCATCAAAGCATGATGATGAAGAGGATTTTCCTTTGGAGGCCAAGGCAAGGAGAGGGAAGGGGAAGAATTTCCATTTAAAATCCGAGTCTAAAGTCAAGAAGTTGGATTTGTCGAAAGTGAAGTGTTTTCACTATCACAAACATGGGAATTTCGCTACTAACTGTCCGCAGAAGAAGAAGAACAAGAAGGTTGTTGGAGCTGCAACTGGTGAGGCCCTTGCCTCAAAATTTGAACTTGACTACTCTTTGATCGCATGCATGGATTCAAGTGCATTGGGATCGATGTGGTATTTGGATAGTGGCGCTTCCTTACACATGACGAGAGATAAGGAGCTTTTCAGTGACTTGGAGGAGAAAGATCTCAAAATTCATATTGAGATGGGTGATGATGGACGATACAGTGTGACTGGAATTGGTACCATTACCTTTCAGAGGGAGTCAGGTAAACCATTTCAATTGAAAGATGTTATGCATGTTCTAGTTTTGAAGAAAAACTTGGTTTCAGTCGCAATGCTGGAGGACAGAGGCTATGACATTGTTTTCAGCGATGGAAAAGCTTTCCTGCGACATAAAACAATGGTTCAAGTCAAGAAGATAGGGATTCGAGTTAAGAATCTCTACAAGCTATAGGTAGATGGTTGCGCTGCCATGATGGGAAAGGCAAAAAAAGTGGTGAGTCGTGATGAGGATGAATTATGGCACAGGCGATTGGGCCATATTCATCATCGAGCCTTGAAGATCATGCAACAAATATCTATTGGAATTCCAATGGGAACACTTGCTCAGTTAGATCAGTGCAAGGGTTGCACCATGGGGAAGTATGTAAAGTCCACCTTTCATGAAAAGGAAAACCATGCTTCGGTGATCCTGGAGAGAGTTCACACAGCCGTGTGTGGACCATTCTTGGTTGCTTCAACAAAAAAACACAAGTATTATGTTATTTTTGTTGATGACTTTTCTCGTAAATGATGGATCTTCTTCATGTAGAAGAAGGATAAAAAATTCTCAAAGTTCTGTGAGTTTAAATCATTGGTGGAGAAAGAGTCGGGGAAGCAAGTGAAGGCTCTAAGGAGCGATAATGGTGGATAATACATCTCTAACAAATTCAAAGAATTTTGCAGCAAAGAAGGAATTCGAAGAGAAATCATAGCGCCTCATAACCCACAACAAAATGAGGTCGCAGAGAGGAAGAACAAAACGATCGTGGGTGCAACACGAGCGATGTTGCATGATCAGGGCCTACCAATGCATTTGTGGGAGGAAGCATGCAACATTACAGTTTATGTGCAAAATCATTGTCCTCATAGATTACTTGGCATGAATACACCTGAAGAAGCTTTCACTAGTAAGAAACTTGATGTTTCTCATTTTAAGATTTTTGCCTCCTCTGTTTATGTGCATGTGACCAAGGATGCCAGGAAGAAGCTGGAGCCTACTGCTGAAGTTGGGATATTTGTGGGGTACACATAAACACCCCATAATTAACGTGTGTATTTGACTAACAGTAAGATGATTTTTATGTGACGGGATATAAAATTCGATGAGGGGAAAGCCATGTAATCGTCACTTGAAAGGGAGCTAGACTTGCATGCAGAGGAGGAACTGTTAGTTCCCAAAGATGAGTCTCAAGATGTGGATCAACCACATGAGGAAGTTCATGGAGTGGAGGAAGCCACTCAACCAAATCCATCCATCAGAAATGGGAGAAAGCGCACCACGAAAGATGATAGATTGAGACTAGATGTTGCACAGAATGTAGGAGCCCCTATTTCACAGTGTAGATAGAGACAGTCTCCTGATCGATTTACTAGATACATGGCTCTCATGAGAAAATGCATTGTGACTAAAACATCTTCCTTTCAAGAAGCAGTGCAGGATCTCACTTGGGTTGATGCAATGGTGGAGGAGTATAACTCCATTGTCCAAAACAATGCTTGGGAAATTGTTCCAAGGCCGATTGATAAATCAATGGTAGGTACAAGATGGATCTAAAAGGGTAAGATTTTAATCATTTTTCTTTATGTTGATGATTTAATACTGATTGGTGATGAGAAAATGATACACTCATGCAAGGAGGACCTTGCAAAGTGTTGGCATGTTTTACAACCAGTGTATGCTTTTCATTGATGGCAAGTACAACAACGATGATGTCTTGAGTACAGGAAGGATGCGCCAGGCAGGCACCAAAAGTCTTTTGGGAAGACGCTGTAGAGAAAGATCGACAAGATCAGAGTATGCAGCAATGGATCTCATTGAAGATTTCCTTATGAACGTTAGATCTGAGCCCGAGGTCCGACCGACGTTGGATCTAGGAGAACTTACACGCTCTTTAAATGGGTAAGGTGAAATGCGAAACCCTGAAAAATCACCTCAACAAAGAATCCATTTCGAATTTTCGGTTACCGGGAGATGGAGAAGTCAATATTTGAGACTCTCCAACTCAGGAGTCTCGAAGTCGCGAAATGTGAAACCCCGAAATCGTGAAATAGGCGCATCGCTCGAAGTTTCGGCTACCGAAGTTTCGGATACCGGGATATAGGGATGTCACAGACTCTCGTCATCAGGAGTCCCGAAGTGACGAAATGAAAAATCCTGAAACCTGAAAAAAGGCACATCACTCAGAGTGTTGGATACCAGGATTTCGGTTACCAGGAGATGGAGATGTTAGAGACTCACATCATCAGGAGTCCCGAAGTGTCGAAATGTGAAAACCCGAAACATGCACATTGCTTGGAGTGTTGGATACTAAGATTTCAGTTATCGGGAGATGGAGATGTCAGATACTTGCATCATCAAGAGTCCCGAAGTGTCGAAATGAAAAAACCCGAAACAGGCGCATCGCTTGGAGTACTGGATACCAGGATTTCAGATACCGGGAGATGGAAATGACAAAGACTCTCATCATAAGGAGTCCCGAAGTCGAGAAATTATAAAGGCGCCATACCAGAGTTTCGGATACCGAGAGTAGGAGGAGTCAAGAGTAAAGACTCTTCATCAGAGGAGTCCCAAAATCACGAAACCCGAAGTTGCGAAATGTCATAGACAAGCTCCGTTTCGAAGTTTCGGGCACCGCAACATGGAGAGTCAAGAAAATTTACCACAGGAATACCGAAATGCTGATTCACAAAAATTAGAAACACTGGAGTATCAGACCATTGATTTGACTCCATTTCAGAGTTCCGAATACCGAGAGTTGAAGTGTCGAAACACTTCACCACAGGAGTACCGAAATGCTGAAGTGCCAAAACGCGAAATTGCGAAATGCAGTTTTTGAATAAGGCTATGGTCACAACCATTGATCACATCGGCGAGAGATAGAAGAAAGAGCTAGAGCAACCAAGCTCCATTTCAGGGATCATGAAATGGAGTGTCGAGACACTTGATCACACAAATCCCAAAATGCTGAAGAGTGGAATGCCGAAATGAATGCAAGACTAATGAAAGTCATCCAACGGTGCAGATGAAATTGAATCAAATCTGAGGGCTACTGTTGCACGTCACAGTGTAACTGCCATAAACCATTGATGGTTTCTGCTAGAGGACTTGAAAACACTTTGGGGTGATTGACAGAGGAGATGAAGAATCTCAAGTGATCTGCAAGTGGAACACTGACTGTTCGTGGAGGCGATTGACAGCTGTGTTAGCACAAATTATTTCCAGTTGGCATTTTCTTTTGGTTTCGGGCCCCTAGTGTAAATGCATAGAAGTGGGATTTGAAAACTAGTCTAGTGTGTTTTATTCAAAGGCCGCAACCATGAGAGCCGAGCGAAGCCCATAGAAGAAGCCCATGTCGGTCTTAAAATCAAGCGAGCGGGCACTTTGTCTTTCAACAGTGAAGATCCACAGATGGGGCAGATTGACGGCCATCAGGTAAGTTTGGGCCACTGAGTTGCACGTGGTCAAGTGCCTGAGCTCATCTCCTATGGCCAAAATCACGCACGATCAAGCCATTTCGGCATTTCGGCTACCGGGACTTCGAGAGAATAGAGGGTCTCATCCTTTCGCTGCATTTCAAATCCCCGAATCCTGAAACACCGAAAGGGTCCAGGCCAGAAGCGGTCCCACATTCAATCAAGTGTTGATCTAGGCCATCCATCCAGTGGGACGCATGGCGCACGATCAATCCATTTCGGCATTTCGGCTACCAGGACTTTGAGAGAATAGAGGGTCTCATCCTTTCGCTGCATTTCAAATCCCCGAAGCCCGAAACGCCGAAAGCGCCTTTGAAGATAGGCATAGGGTCACAGCTCGTGGTCACCTGGGGGTGATAGAAATAACTGTGCAAAGGGCTGAAGCACCGAGTTTAGCTGCAGAAGGGATCACTGCGTTCTCCAGACACTAGTTCAGTTCGACCTCGATCTTGGTCCTTGCTAAAAATTAATGAAGGTGGATGGAGGTAGTTAAAACCTTATCTCACTCATTAAATGCAAAGCATGGAGGTTCCGGTAGGCAGTCTGCCCGAGATGGTCCTGTATGCTGGTTTTCTCCAAAGAATCCATGTCGATTTCTCATCTGACCAGAGGAGTCTGCACACGCTATTTTAGCCTTTAATGTTTCAACTACCCCACCTGCAAAGGCCATGCAAAGTTAAGGTGACGTCTGACAAAGGAGTTCAGGCCAGATTTGACTGAGGAGACGCCACACCTTGAAATTATTGAGATGCCTCTGCTGGGCGAAAGTTTAGGAGTATATGTACTCAGTTTTGTATTTTTGTAAGCATCGATGGTAGAGCACAGCTCCCGATCGTAAAGCCTTAATCCAGCCTCTGGTTCTCTAGTTATAGAAGAACAGTTGAGACTTCTTGTTTAATGGTAGCCAACTTCTTCTTTTCCTTTTTCCCTCTGAATCTGAAAGCCCGGGCATGGATGATCCAGTCGGGTGTTGCATAGCTATATAATGTAGGTTTGATTATATCAGTTCTGCAATCTTTTTTAGGTTCATTTTGAAGTTTATTTGACTTTGAGAGGATCTCATATCCGAGACTTTTCCTCTTTGTGAAGACTGCTGGAAGACCGAATGTCTAAAGCAGACTTTATTTCCCCTCTCTTTCCCTCCACTTACTCACCACTATCATTATTACTGGCTTAAGTTAGGTCAAGACCTTATATGTCACTGTTGTTCCAACCCAGTTTTCCGAGTTATAACGATATGATTCTGAGTTTCTTTCCATTTGATCAACCTCTACAAAAAAATTGTGACATAAAATTGATGGGTGTTGGGCTCTGCTCCTGCTGCAATCCAGGAGTGACTTCCGACGCTAACATTTATGGCGTCGTTGTCAGGGACGAAGTTGAAAATTTTCCCCGAGATTGAACGACATCGAGCCTCTGATTCTAAAGGTGCATCAGGCATCAAAGCCTTTGAAGATTGCTACTGTGCACCTGGTGACTCCATTGTGATGAATCCACTGTGGTGAACCTACCTTTTAAATTGTGTCTTTTAGAGGTAGACACACGCAGTCCCATCCAAAACTGCCTCTAGTTACGCCTAAAGCTAAGCCGCAGGTGAATTTCAGAAGAGGAAAGGCCCCCCAAGGAGAAACTTCCACCACCAAACTAGGCATTTTGCCGTCTCCTTCTGTAGAAACTCCTTTTTATTCTCCTCAGCTTCGCAACATACCTTTTTCTAAAACCTCCCGTTTCCTGAATTTCAGAAGTGTTCTTGCCGAGTTGTCTCCTCCTAGTTTTGAACTAGAGGGAGAAACCCTTGTCACTTCCCTTACCCTTGTAAGCCTATTTCTAGTATCCCTAGTTCAAGCTCCTTCCCCTCTGAGTTCTCCTCCACCTAATATCCCTATGGCAGGAGAAAATCCCCCCATGACCAGAATGGAGGCTATTATAACTGCTAGGTATGCTCCCCTTTTGCTACCCCAACCTCTCAACGCCCTTCCAGTAGATGGCTACCTCAAGCAGCTACCCAAGTTTACAGGTGAGGGGGACATAACTGCAGAAGAACACCTTGAAGCCTTTTACAGTTTTACATACGCCCATGTCATCATGCATGTAGATGTGTGGATGATGATTTTCGTCCATAGCCTTGAGGGTGAGGCTAGAAAATGGTTTAGGGCCTTGCCTCCTGGATCTATTAATGGGATTGAGGCTTTGGATAATTCCTTTTTGAGACAGTGGGGAGACAAAAAGGACTTCATGTATTACATGACAAAGTTTGGATCTTTGAAGAGAAAGGAAGGAGAGTCTGTTTCTGACTTCTCCAAAAGATTTAACAAAATGTACAATAAAATCCCTGCTGAGATTAAGCCCTCAAAAGCCTCTGCGAAAATCACTTATGCTAGCACTTTTGATCCCGATTTCTGCCTCCTATTGAGGGAAAGGAGAGCCACCACTCTGGCGCACATACAAGACACGGTCGTAGAAGTAGAGTCTAATATATTGGTTGTTGACCAAATCAGGAGTAAGGTTGACAGAGACATACCCAGGAGGAGAGCTGAATCCTCCTCATCACATTCCTCTCCCCTTCCTCCTCATACGGATGAGGTAACTAAAGTGATGAAATCTCTTTCAGCTAGGATGGAAAGGTGGGAGTTAGAGGGGAAGCCTGTGTACAGAAATCCCCAGAATACTGATATCAGAGGTTTCAGGAGGCCTGGTAACAATGTGCCATAGGCCTCCCCAAGGGAACAAAGGAGCAGAGACAGAGATGATCAGAGGATTCATACCCCTTTCCAAAAAAACATAGTTGCTCATGAGGAAGGAGAGGAGATAGAAGAACTCGACCTTGAAATTCACTGCATTGAAGACACCTCCCCTTTTCCCCATTTGACTCAATATGCATATGAAGAATCCCTTATGAGTGTCCAAATCAATGAGTTGGGTAAAGGGGAGAATGCCAACAACGCCCCTAACAGATACCATCTCCGGTCAAAAAAAAAGATGATACTTTTGACGGCCAGGATCAACCCCTTATAGCAGAAAGGCCTGCTAAAGCTGTTGCGACAACTACTAAAGAAAAGAAATCTCAAAATACTTGATCAGCAGCCAAAGAGCTTGTTTTCGAGGTAAGGGAACCTCCTAATCCCCTCTCCTCTTTTAGTTTTGAGCATGAAATTCAGAAGATCAGAATTCCTGTACCCCTCTCAGAACTAGTTAAAAATGAAGATTTCAAAAGGTCCCTCTCTAAGCTGTTACAATCCGAGCCCCCCAGCCTTCCACAGACTCAATAGATCTTCAATATGAAAAGCCAGCAGTTGTATTAGGTCCCATGGTAGAAGACAGAGATGATTCATCCCCTCCCTTCTACACATCCCTGAACATACATGATAAAGTGCTGCATAATTGCCTCATGGATTTAGGGGCTTCCCACAACCTTATGCCCAAAATAGTCACGGAAGAACTGGGACTGGAGTTGATGAAGGCTTACCATGATTTATACTCTTTCGATTCAAGGAGGGTGAAATGCCTCAGATTCATCAAAGACTTGGTCATCTCTTTGTTTCAGCTGCCAATGAAAAGTGTGGTCATGGACATTGTAGTGGCCGATGTTCCTCCCAAGTTTGGCATGTTGTTGTCAAGATCTTGGATTAAAAAGCTTGGAGGAACATTACAAATGGATCTCACATATGCTACCATTCCAGTCTTTGGAGGGGAACACAAGAGGTTGTACAGAGAGGCCCAGCTGGCCTACATTGTTAGTGATGAGGCAAACCCCACCAATCACCCTATCTTTGCACTAGACACTGATTTGGGATCTAGTTTGTTGCAACTCACTGATGCTCCTGAAGCCCCTTTTCAAGTCAGAAGGCAACCCCCTTTTAATCACGAGATGCCTCCTCCAACCACCTCTGCTTGGAAGATTTTTTTCTATGGGGCTTCTTCTATTGAAGGCGCCGACGCGTGAGTGGTGTTGGTGTCACCTTGTCAGGAAACCATGTCCCTATCATTCAAGCTAGAATTTGAAGCCACAAATAATGTGGCAGAATACGAAGCTCTGGTTCTGGGTTTAAGGGCCACAAAGGAGATGGGGATAAAGGAGATAGCAATGTTCAGAGATGCTGAGTTGATTATTCAGCAAGTCAGAAACGCTTATCGGGCCAAGTATCCTCGGCTCAGGAGCTACAGAAATGAGGTGTGGGACTTGATTGACAATTCCTTCTCATCTTTCAACATCTCTTTTATTCCAAGGGAGAAAAATGCTTTGGCCGATTCCTTAGCCGTTTCGG